>RYYW01000042.1:254221-273370 GCA_013621005.1 Aeschynomene evenia | reverse complement strand
AGACCAAATGAAGCTCAATACACTCAATTAGGACCAAAATAGGCTCATTACATCATCCTTTGGTTATCTACAACCTTCCTTATGACTAAAATGGAGTCATTGACCAAAGTATGACCAGATGAAGCTCAATACACTCAATTAGGACCAAAATAGGCTCATTACATCATCCTTTACTTATCTACAACCTTCCTTGTGACTAAAATGGAGTCATTGACCAAAGTATGACCAAATGAAGCTCAATACACTCAAATAGGACCAAAATAGGCTCATTACATCATCCTTTGGTTATCTAAACCTTCCTAGTGACTGAAATGGAAGAATTGACCAAAGTAAGACCAAATGAAGCTCAATACCCTTACTTAGGTCCATAATAGCCTCATTACATCATCCTTTGGTTATCTACAACATCCTAGCGACTAAAAGGGAGTCATTGACCAAAGTAAGACCAAATGAAGCTCAATACACTCAATTAGGACCAAAATAGGCTCATTACATCATCCTTTGGTTATCTAAACCTTCCTAATGACTAAAATGGAGTCATTGATCAAAGTAAGACCAGATGAAGCTCAATACACTCAATTAGGACCAAAATAGGCTCATTACATCATCCTTTAGTTATCTACAACATCCTAGTGACTAAAATAAAGGCATTGAAAAAAGTAAGACCAAATGAATCTCAATACACTCAATTTGGACTAAAAATAGGCTCATTACATCATCCTTTAGTTATCTACAACCTTCCTTATGACTAAAATGGAGTCATTGACCAAAGTATGACCAGATGAAGCTCAATACACTCAATTAGGACCAAAATAGGCTCATTACATCATCCTTTACTTATCTACAACCTTCCTTGTGACTAAAATGGAGTCATTGACCAAAGTATGACCAAATGAAGCTCAATACACTCAAATAGGACCAAAATAGGCTCATTACATCATTCTTTGGTTATCTAAACCTTCCTAATGATTAAAATGGAGTCATTGATCAAAGTAAGACCAAATGAAGCTCAATACACTCAATTAGGTCCAAAATAGCCTCATTACATCATCCTTTGGTTATCTACAACATCCTAGTGACTAAAATGGAGTCATTGATCAAAGTAAGACCAAATGAAGCTCAATACACTCAATTAGGACCAAAATAGGCTCATTACATCATCCTTTGGTTATCTACAACATCCTAGTGACTAAAATTGAGTCATTGACCAAAGTAAGACCTAATGAAGCCTAATACACTCAATTAGGACCAAAATAGGCTCATTACATCATCCTATGGTTATCTAAACCTTCCTAGTGACTGAAATGGAAGAATTGACCAAAGTCAGACCAAATGAAGCTCAATACCCTTACTTAGGTCCATAATAGCCTCATTACATCATCCTTTGGTTATCTACAACATCCTAGCGACTAAAAGGGAGTCATTGACCAAAGTAAGACCAAATGAAGCTCAATACACTCAATTAGGACCAAAATAGGCTCATTACATCATCCTTTGGTTATCTAAACCTTCCTAATGACTAAAATGGAGTCATTGACCAAAGTAGACCAGATGAAGCTCAATACACTCAATTAGGACCAAAATAGGCTCATTACATCATCCTTTGGTTATCTACAACATCCTAGTGACAAATAAAGCATTGAAAAGTAAGACCAAATGAATCTCAATACACTCAATTTGGAAAATAGGCTCATTACATCATCCTTTAGTTATCTACAACCTTCCTATGACTAAAAAGTCATTGACCAAAGTATGACCAGATGAAGCTCAATACACTCAATTTAGGCTCATTACATCATCCTTTGGTTATCTACAACATCCTAGTGACTAAAATAAAGGCATTGAAAAAAGTAAGACCAAATGAATCTCAATACACTCAATTGGACAAAATAGGCTCATTACATCATCCTTTAGTTATCTACAACCTTCCTTATGACTAAAATGGAGTCATTGACCAAAGTATGACCAATGAAGCTCAATACACTCAATTAGGACCAAAATAGGCTCATTACATCATCCTTTGGTTATCTAAACCTTCCTAATGATTAAAATGGAGTCATTGATCAAAGTAAGACCAAATGAAGCTCAATACACTCAATTAGGTCCAAAATAGCCTCATTACATCATCCTTTGGTTATCTACAACATCCTAGTGACTAAAATGGAGTCATTGATCAAGTAAGACCAATGGCTCTACACTCAATTAGGACCAATAGGTCTTACATCTTTGTATCTCAAATCTGTCTAAATTGAGTCATTGACCAAAGTAAGACTAATGAAGCCTAATACACTCAATTAGGACCAAAAATAGGCTCATTACATCATCCTATGGTTATCTAAACCTTCCTAGTGACTGAAATGGAAGAATTGACCAAAGTCAGACCAAATGAAGCTCAATACCTTTACTTAGGTCCATAATAGCCTCATTACATCATCCTTTGGTTATCTACAACATCCTAGCGACTAAAAGGGAGTCATTGACCAAAGTTAGACCAAATGAAGCTCAATACACTCAATTGACCAAAATAGGCTCATTACATCATCCTTTGGTTATCTAAACCTTCCTAATGACTAAAAATGAGTCATTGATCAAAAGTATGACCAGATGAAGCTCAATACACTCAATTAGGACCAAATAGGCTCATTACATCATCCTTTGGTTATCTACAACATCCTAGTGACTAAAATAAAGGCATTGAAAAAGTAAGACCAAATGAATCTCAATACACTCAATTTGGACTAAAATAGGCTCATTACATCATCCTTTAGTTATCTACAACCTTCCTTATGACTAAAATGGAGTCATTGACCAAAGTATGACCAGATGAAGCTCAATACACTCAATTAGGACCAAAATAGGCTCATTACATCATCCTTTGGTTATCTACAACATCCTAGTGACTAAAATAAAGGCATTGAAAAAAGTAAGACCAATGAATCTCAATACACTCAATTTGGACTAAAATAGGCTCATTACATCATCCTTTAGTTATCTACAACCTTCCTTATGACTAAAATGGAGTCATTGACCAAAGTATGACCAGATGAAGCTCAATACACTCAATTAGGACCAAAATAGGCTCATTACATCATCCTTTGGTTATCTAAACCTTCCTAATGATTAAAATGGAGTCATTGATCAAAGTAAGACAATGAAGCTCAATACACTCAATTTAGGTCCAAAATAGCTCATTACATCATCCTTTGGTTATCTACAACATCCTAGTGACTAAAATGGAGTCATTGATCTAAAGTAAGACCAAAATGAAGCTCAATACACTCAATTAGGACCAAAATAGGCTTCATTACATCATCCTTTGTTATCTACAACATCCTAGTGACTAAAATTGAGTCATTGACCAAAGTAAGACCTAATGAAGCCTAATACACTCAATTAGGACAAAATAGGCTCATTACATCATCCTATGGTTATCTAAACCTTCCTATGACTGAAATGGAAGATTGACAAAGTACAGACCAATGAAGCTCAATACCCTATTAGTCCATAATAGCTCATTACATCATCCTTTGGTTATCTACAACATCCTAGCGACTAAAAGGAGTCATTGACCAAAGTAAGACAAATGAAGCTCAATACACTCATTGGACAAAATAGGTCTCATTACTCATCCTTTTGGTTATCTTAAACCTTCCTAGTGACTAAATGGAAAATTGACCAAAGTAAGACCAATGAGCTCAATACACTCAATTAGGACCAAATAGCCTCATTACATCATCCTTTGGTTATCTACAACATCCTAGTGACTAAAAGGGAGTCATTGACCAAAGTAAGACCAAATGAAGCTCAATACACTCAATTAGGACCAAAATAGGCTCATTACATCATCCTTTGGTTATCTAAACCTTCCTAATGACTAAAATGGAGTCATTGATCAAAGTAAGACCAATGAAGCTCAATACACTCAATTAGGACCAAAATAGGCTCATTACATCATCCTTTGGTTATCTACAACATCCTAGTGACTAAAATAGGCATTGACCAAAGTAAGACCAAATGAATCTCAATACACTCAATTTGGACCAAAATAGGCTCATTACATCATCCTTTGTTATCTACAACCTTCCTGTGACTAAAATGGAGTCATTGACCAAAGTATGACCAAATGAAGCTCAATACACTCAATTAGGACCAAAATAGGCTCCTTACATCATCCTTTGGTTATCTAAACCTTCCTAATGACTAAAATAGAGTCATTGATCAAAGTAAGACCAGATGAAGCTCAATACACTCAATTAGGACCAAAATAGGCTCATTACATCATCGTTTGGTTATCTACAACATCCTAGTGACTAAAATTGAGTCATTGACCAAAGTAAGACCTAATGAAGCTAATACACTCAATTAGGACCAAAATAGGCTCATTACATCATCCTATGGTTATCTAAACCTTCCTAGTGACTAAATGGAAGAATTGACCAAAGTAAGACCAAATGAAGCTCAATACCCTCACTTAGGACCAAAATAGGCTCATTACATCATCCTTTGGTTATCTAAACCTTCCTAATGACTAAAATGGAGTCATTGATCAAAGTAAGACCAAATGAAGCTCAATACACTCAATTAGGACCAAAATAGGCTCATTACATCATCCTTTGGTTATCTAAAAATCCTAGTGACTAAAATGGAGTCATTGATCAAAGTAAGACCTAATGAAGCAATACACTCAATTAGGACCAAAATAGGCTCATTACATCATCCTTTGGTTATCTAAACCTTCCTAATGACTAAAATGGTGTCATTGACCAAACTAAGACCTAACGAAGCCCAATACCCTCAATTTGGATCAAAATAGCCTCATTACATCCTTTGGTTATCTAAACCTTCCTAATGACTAAAATGGAGTCATTGATCAAAGTAAGACCAAATGAAGCTCAATACACTCAATTAGGACCAAAATAGGCTCATTACATCATCCTTTGGTTATCTACAACATCCTAGTGACTAAAATCATTGACCAAGTAAGACCAAATGAAGCTCAATACACTCAATTAGGACCAAAATAGGCTCATTACATCATCCTTTGGTTATCTAAACCTTCCTAATGACTAAAATGGAGTCATTGATCAAAGTAAGACCAAATGAAGCTCAATACACTCAATTAGGACCAAAATAGGCTCATTACATCATCCTTTGGTTATCTAAACATCCTAGTGACTAAAATGGAGTCATTGACCAAAGTAAGACCAAATGAAGCTCAATACACTCAATTAGGACCAAAATAGCCTCATTACATCATCCTTTGGTTATCTACAACATCCTAGCGACTAAAAGGGAGTCATTGACCAAAGTAAGACCAAATGAAGCTCAATACACTCAATTAGGACAAAATAGGCTCATTAATCATCCTTTGGTTATCTAAACCTTCCTAATGACTAAGTGGAGTCATTGATCAAAGTAAGACCAGATGAAGCTCAATACACTCAATTAGGACCAAAATAGGCTCATTACATCATCCTTTGGTATCTACAACATCCTAGTGACTAAAATAAAGATATTGACCAAAGTAAGACCAAATGAATCTCAATACACTCAATTAGGACCAAAAGGCTCATTACATCATCCTTTAGTTATCTACAACCTTCCTTGTGACTAAAATGGAGTCATTGACCAAAGTATGACCAAATGAAGCTCAATACACTCAATTAGGACCAAAATAGGCTCCTTACATCATGTTTTGGTTATCTAAACCTTCCTAATGCTAAAATGGAGTTATTGATAAAAAGTAAGACCAAATGAAGCTCAATACACTCAATTAGGACCAAAATAGGCTCATTACATCATCCTTTATTTATCTACAACCTTCCTTGTGACTAAAATGGAGTCATTGACCAAAGTATGACCAAATGAAGCTCAATACACTCAAATAGGACCAAAATAGGCTCATTACATCATCCTTTGGTTATCTAAACCTTCCTAATGACTAAAATGGAGTCATTGATCAAAGTAAGACCAATAAAGCTCAATACACTCAATTAGGACCAAAATAGCCTCATTACATCATCCTTTGGTTATCTACAACATCCTAGTGACTAAAATGGAGTCATTGATCAAAGTAAGACCAAATGAAGCTCAATACACTCAATTAGGACCAAAATAGGCTCATTACAACATCCTTTGGTTATCTACAACATCCTAGTGACTAAAATTGAGTCATTGACCAAAGTAAGACCTAATGAAGCCTAATACACTCAATTAGGACCAAAGTAGGCTCATTACATCATCCTATGGTTATCTAAACCTTCCTAATGACTAAAATGGAGTCATTGATCAAAGTAAGACCAGATGAAGCTCAATACACTCAATTAGGACCAAAATAGGCTCATTACATCATCCTTTGGTTATGTACAACATCCTAGTGACTAAAATAAAGGCATTGACCAAAGTAAGACCAAATGAATCTCAATACACTCAATTAGGACCAAAATAGGCTCATTACATCATCCTTTGGTTATCTACAACATCCTAGCGACTAAAAGGGAGTCATTGACCAAAGTAAGACCAAATGAAGCTCAATACACTCAATTAGGACCAAAATAGGCTGATTACATCATCCTTTGGTTATCTAAACCTTCCTTATGACTAAAGTGGAGTCATTGATCAAAGTAAGACCAGATGAAGCTCAATACACTCAATTAGGACTAAAATAGGCTCATTACATCATCCTTTGGCTATCTACAACATCCTAGTGACTAAAATAAAGATATTGACCAAAGTAAGACCAAATGAATCTCAATACATTCAATTAGGACCAAAATAGGCTCATTACATCATCCTTTAGTTATCTACAACCTTCCTTGTGACTAAAATGGAGTCATTGACCAAAGTATGACCAAATGAAGCTCAATACACTCAATTAGGACCAAAATAGGCTCCTTACATCATGTTTTGGTTATCTAAACCTTCCTAATGCCTAAAATGGAGTTATTGATCAAAGTAAGACCAAATGAAGCTCAATACACTCAATTAGGACCAAAATAGGCTCATTACATCATCCTTTATTTATCTACAACCTTCCTTATGACTAAAATGGAGTCATTGACCAAAGTATGACCAAATGAAGCTCAATACACTCAATAGGACAAAATAGGCTCATTACATCATCCTTTGGTTATCTAAACTTTCCTAATGACTAAAATGGAGTCATTGATCAAAGTAAGACCAAATAAAGCTCAATACACTCAATTAGGACCAAAATAGCCTCATTACATCATCCTTTGGTTATCTACAACATCCTAGTGACTAAAATGGAGTCATTGATCAAAGTAAGACCAAATGAAGCTGAATACACTCAATTAGGACCAAAATAGGCTCATTACAACATCCTTTGGTTATCTACAACATCCTAGTGACTAAAATTGAGTCATTGACCAAAGTAAGACCTAATGAAGCCTAATACACTCAATTAGGACCAAAGTAGGCTCATTACATCATCCTATGGTTATCTAAACCTTCCTAATGACTAAAATGGAGTCATTGATCAAAGTAAGACCAGATGAAGCTCAATACACTCAATTAGGACCAAAATAGGCTCATTACATCATCCTTTGGTTATCTACAACATCCTAGTGACTAAAATAAGGCATTGACCAAAGTAAGACCAAATGAATCTCAATACACTCAATTAGGACCAAAATAGGCTCATTACATCATCCTTTGGTTATCTACAACATCCTAGCGACTAAAAGGGAGTCATTGACCAAAGTAAGACCAAATGAAGCTCAATACACTCAATTAGGACCAAAATAGGCTCATTACATCATCCTTTGGTTATCTAAACCTTCCTATGACTAAAGTGGAGTCATTGATCAAAGTAAGACCAGATGAAGCTCAATACACTCAATTAGGACCAAAATAGGCTCATTACATCATCCTTTGGTTATGTAGTGACTAAAAAAGGCATTGACCAAAGTATGAATCTCAATACACTCAATTAGGACCAAAATAGGCTCATTACATCATCCTTTGGTTATATTAAAAGGGAGTCATTGACCAAAGTAAGACCAAATGAAGCTCAATACACTCAATTAGGACCAAAATAGGCTCATTACATCATCCTTTGGTTATCTAAACCTTCCTGACTAAATGGAGTCATTGATCAAAGTAAGACCAATGAAGCTCAATACACTCAATTAGGACCAAAATAGGCTCATTACATCCTTTGGTTATCTACAACATCCTAGTGACTAAAATTATTGACCAAAGTAAGACCAAATGAATCTCAATACATTCAATTAGGACCAAAATAGGCTCATTACATCATCCTTTATTTATCTACAACCTTCCTTGTGACTAAAATGGAGTCATTGACCAAAGTATGACCAAATGAAGCTCAATACACTCAATTAGGACCAAAATAGGCTCCTTACATCATTTTTGGTTATCTAAACCTTCCTAATGCCTAAAATGGAGTATTGATCAAAGTAAGACCAAATGAAGCTCAATACACTCAATTAGGACCAAAATAGGCTCATTACATCATCCTTTATTTATCTACAACCTTCCTTGTGACTAAAATGGAGTCATTGACCAAAGTATGACCAAATGAAGCTCAATACACTCAAGGACCAAAATAGGCTCATTACATCATCCTTTGGTTATCTAAACCTTCCTAATGACTAAAATGGAGTCATTGATCAAAGTAAGACCAAATGAAGCTCAATACACTCAATTAGGACCAAAATAGGCTCATTACAAATCCTTTGGTTATCTACAACATCCTAGTGACTAAAATGAGTCATTGACCAAAGTAAGACCTAATGAAGCCTAATACACTCAATTAGGACCAAAGTAGGCTCATTACATCATCCTTGGTTATCTAAACCTTCCTAATGACTAAAATGGAGTCATTGATCAAAGTAAGACCAGATGAAGCTCAATACACTCAATTAGGACCAAAATAGGCTCATTACATCATCCTTTGGTTATCTACAACATCCTAGTGACTAACATTGACCAAAGTAAGACCAAATGAATCTCAATACACTCAATTAGGACCAAAATAGGCTCATTACATCATCCTTTGGTTATCTACAACATCCTAGCGACTAAAAGGAGTCATTGACCAAAGTAAGACCAAATGAAGCTCAATACACTCAATTAGGACCAAAATAGGCTCATTACATCATCCTTTGGTTATCTAAACCTTCCTATGACTAAATGGAGTCATTGATCAAAGTAAGACCAGATGAAGCTCAATACACTCAATTAGGACCAAAATAGGCTCATTACATCATCCTTTGGTTATCTACAACATCCTAGTGACTAAAATAAAGTATTGACCAAAGTAAGACCAAATGAATCTCAATACACTCAATTAGGACCAAAATAGGCTCATTACATCATCCTTGGTTATCTACAACCTTCCTGTGACTAAAATGGAGTCATTGACCAAAGTATGACCAAATGAAGCTCAATACACTCAATTAGAACCAAAATAGGCTCCTTACATCATCCTTTGGTTATCTAAACCTTCCTAATGACTAAAATGGAGTCATTGATCAAAGTAAGACCAAATGAAGCTCAATACACTCAATTAGGACCAAAATAGGCTCATTACATCATCCTTTGGTTATCTAAAACATCCTAGTGACTAAAATGGAGTCATTGATCAAAGTAAGACCTAATGAAGCCCAATACACTCAATTAGGACCAAAATAGGCTCATTACATCATCCTTTGGTTATCTAAACCTTCCTAATGACTAAAATGGTGTCATTGACCAAACTAAGACCTAACGAAGCCCAATACCCTCAATTTGGATCAAAATAGCCTCATTACATCATCCTTTGGTTATCTAAACCTTCCTAATGACTAAAATGGAGTCATTGATCAAAAGTAAGACCAAATGAAGCTCAATACACTCAATTAGGACCAAAATAGGCTCATTTACATCATCCTTTGGTTATCTACAACATCCTAGCGACTAAACGGGAGTCATTGACCAAGTAAGACCAAATGAAGCTCAATACAGTCAATTAGGACCAAAATAGGCTCATTACATCATCCTTTGGTTATCTAAACCTTCCTAATGACTAAAATGGAGTCATTGATCAAAGTAAGACCAAATGAAGCTCAATACACTCAATTAGGACCAAAATAGGCGCATTACATCATCCTTTGGTTATCTAAAACATCCTAGTGACTAAAATGGAGTCATTGACCAAAGTAAGACCAAATGAAGCTCAATACACTCAATTAGGACCAAAATAGCCTCATTACATCATCCTTTGGTTATCTACAACATCCTAGCGACTAAAAGGGAGTCATTGACCAAAGTAAGACCAAATGAAGCTCAATACACTCAATTAGGACCAAAATAGGCTCATTAAATCATCCTTTGGTTATCTAAACCTTCCTAATGACTGAAGTGGAGTCATTGATCAAAGTAAGACCAGATGGAGCTCAATACACTCAATTAGGACCAAAATAGGCTCATTACATCATCCTTTGGTGATCTACAACATCCTAGTGACTAAAATAAAGGCATTGACAAAAGTAAGACCAAATGAATCTCAATACACTCAATTTGGACTAAAATAGGCTCATTACATCATCCTTTAGTTATCTACAACCTTCCTTGTGACTAAAATGGAGTCATTGACTCAAGTATGACCAAATGAAGCTCAATACACTCAATTAGGACCAAAATAGGCTCCTTACATCATCCTTTGGTTATCTAAACCTTCCTAATGACTAAAATGGAGTCATTGATCAAAAGTAAGACCAAGATGAAGCTCAATACACTCAATTAGGACCAAAATAGGCTCATTACATCATCGTTTGGTTATCTACAACATCCTAGTGACTAAAATTGAGTCATTGACCAAAGTAAGACCTAATGAAGCCTAATACACTCAATTAGGACCAAAATAGGCTCATTACATCATCCTATGGTTATCTAAACCTTCCTAGTGACTGAAATGGAAGAATTGACCAAAGTAAGACCAAATGAAGCTCAATACCCTCACTTAGGACCATAATAGCCTCATTACATCATCCTTTGGTTATCTACAACATCCTAGCGACTAAAAGGGAGTCATTGACCAAAGTAAGACCAAATGAAGCTCAATACACTCAATTAGGACCAAAATAGGCTCATTACATCATCCTTTGGTTATCTAAACCTTCCTAGTGACTGAAATGGAAGAATTGACCAAAGTAAGACCAAATGGAGCTCAATACCCTCACTTAGGACCATAATAGCCTCATTACATCATCCTTTGGTTATCTACAACATCCTAGCGACTAAAAGGGAGTCATTGACCAAGTAAGACCAAATGAAGCTCAATACACTCAATTAGGACCAAAATAGGCTCATTACATCATCCTTTGGTTATCTAAACCTTCCTAATGACTAAAATGGAGTCATTGATCAAAGTAAGACCAGATGAAGCTCAATACACTCAATTAGGACCAAAATAGGCTCATTACATCATCCTTTGGTGATCTACAACATCCTAGTGACTAAAATAAAGGCATTGACAAAAGTAAGACCAAATGAATCTCAATACACTCAATTTGGACTAAAATAGGCTCATTACATCATCCTTTAGTTATCTACAACCTTCCTTGTGACTAAAATGGAGTCATTGACCAAAGTATGACCAAATGAAGCTCAATACACTCAATTAGGACCAAAATAGGCTCCTTACATCATCCTTGGTTATCTAAACCTTCCTAATGACTAAAATAGAGTCATTGATCAAAGTAAGACCAGATGAAGCTCAAATACACTCAATTAGGACCAAAATAGGCTCATTACATCATCGTTTGGTTATCTACAACTATCCTAGTGACTAAAATTGGAGTCATTGACCAAAGTAAGACCTAATGAAGCCTAATACACTCAATTAGGACCAAAATAGGCTCATTACATCATCCTATGGTTATCTAAACCTTCCTAGCTGACTAAAATGGAAGTATTGACCAAAGTAAGACCAAATGAAGCTCAATACCTCACTTAGGACCAAAATAGGCTCATTACATCATTCTTTGGTTATCTAACCTTCCTAATGACTAAAATGGAGTCATGATCAAAGTAAGACCAAATGAAGCTCAATACACTCAATTAGGACCAAAATAGGCTCATTACATCATCCTTTGGTTATCTAAAACATCCTAGTGACTAAATGGAGTCATTGATCAAAGTAAGACCTAATGAAGCCCAATACACTCAATTAGGACCAAAATAGGCTCATTAATCATCCTTTGGTTATCTAAACCTTCCTAATGACTAAAATGGTTCATTGACCAAACTAAGACCTAACGAAGCCAATACCCTCAATTTGGATCAAATAGCCTCATTATCATCCTTTGGTTATCTAAACCTTCCTAATGACTAAAATGGAGTCATTGATCAAAGTAAGACCAAATGAAGCTCAATACACTCAATTAGACCAAAATAGGCTCATTACATCATCCTTTGGTTATCTACAACATCCTAGTGACTAAAACGGAGTCATTGACCAAAGTAAGACCAAATGAAGCTCAATACAGTCAATTAGGACCAAAAATAGGCTCATTACATCATCCTTTGGTTATCTAAACCTTCCTAATGACTAAAATGGAGTCATTGATCAAAGTAAGACCAATGAAGCTCAATACACCTCAATTAGGACCAAAATAGGCGCATTACATCATCCTTTGGTTATCTAAAACATCCCTAGTGACTAAAATGGAGTCATTGACCAAAGTAAGACCAAATGAAGCTCAATACACTCAATTAGGACCAAAATAGCCTCATTACATCATCCTTTGGTTATCTACAACATCCTAGCGACTAAAGGAGCATTACAAATAAAAATGAAGCTCAAAACTCATTGGCAATGGCTCATAAATCATCCGTTATCAAACCTCCTAATGACTGAAAGTCATTGATCAAGTAAGACCAAGATGAAGCTCAATACACTCAATTAGGACCAAAATAGGCTCATTACATCATCCTTTGGCTATCTACAACATCCTAGTGACTAAAATAAAGATATTGACCAAAGTAAGACCAAATGAATCTCAATACATTCAATTAGGACCAAAATAGGCTCATTACATCATCCTTTAGTTATCTACAACCTTCCTTGTGACTAAAATGGAGTCATTGACCAAAGTATGACCAAATGAAGCTCAATACACTCAATTAGGACCAAAATAGGCTCCTTACATCATGTTTTGGTTATCTAAACCTTCCTAATGCCTAAAATGGAGTTATTGATAAAAGTAAGACCAAATGAAGCTCAATACACTCAATTAGGACCAAAATAGGCTCATTACATCATCCTTTATTTATCTACAACCTTCCTTGTGACTAAAATGGAGTCATTGACCAAAGTATGACCAAATGAAGCTCAATACACTCAAATAGGACCAAAATAGGCTCATTACATCATCCTTTGGTTATCTAAACCTTCCTAATGACTAAAATGGAGTCATTGATCAAAGTAAGACCAAATAAAGCTCAATACACTCAATTAGGACCAAAATAGCCTCATTACATCATCCTTTGGTTATCTACAACATCCTAGTGACTAAAATGGAGTCATTGATCAAAGTAAGACCAAATGAAGCTGAATACACTCAATTAGGACCAAAATAGGCTCATTACAACATCCTTTGGTTATCTACAACATCCTAGTGACTAAAATTGAGTCATTGACCAAAGTAAGACCTAATGAAGCCTAATACACTCAATTAGGACCAAAGTAGGCTCATTACATCATCCTATGGTTATCTAAACCTTTCTAATGACTAAAATGGAGTCATTGATCAAAGTAAGACAGATGAAGCTCAATACACTCAATTAGGACCAAAATAGGCTCATTACATCATCCTTTGGTTATGTACAACATCCTAGTGACTAAAATAAAGGCATTGACCAAAGTAAGACCAAATGAACTCAATACACTCAATTAGGACCAAAATAGGCTCATTACATCATCCTTTGGTTATCTACAACATCCTAGCGACTAAAAAGGAGTCATTTGACCAAAGTAAGACCAAATGAAGCTCAATACACTCAATTAGGACCAAAATAGGCTCATTACATCATCCTTTGGTTATCTAAAACCTTCCTAATGACTAAAGTGGAGTCATTGATCAAAGTAAGACCAGATGAAGCTCAATACACTCAATTAGGACCAAAATAGGCTCATTACATCATCCTTTGGTTATCTACAACATCCTAGTGACTAAAATAAGATATTGACCAAAGTAAGGACCAAATGAATCTCAATACATTCAATTAGGACCAAAATAGGCTCATTACATCATCCTTTTTATCTACAACCTTCCTTGTGACTAAAATGGAGTCATTGACCAAAGTAAGACCAATGAAGCTCAATACACTCAATTAGGACCAAAATAGGCTCCTTACATCATTTTTGGTTATCTAAACCTTCCAATGCCTAAAATGGAGTATTGATCAAAGTAAGACCAAATGAAGCTCAATACACTCAATTAGGACCAAAATAGGCTCATTACATCATCCTTTATTTATCTACAACCTTCCTTATGACTAAAATGGAGTCATTGACCAAAGTATGACCAAATGAAGCTCAATACACTCAAATAGGACCAAAATAGGCTCATTACATCATCCTTTGGTTATCTAAACTTCCTAATGACTAAAATGGAGTCATTGATCAAAGTAGACCAAATAAGCTCAATACACTCAATTAGGACAAAATAGCCTCATTACATCATCCTTTGGTTATCTACAACATCCTAGTGACTAAAATGGAGTCATTGACAAAGTAAGACCAATGAAAGCTGAATACACTCAATTAGGACCAAAATAGGCTCATTACAACATCCTTTGGTTATCTACAACATCCTAGTGACTAAAATTGAGTCATTGACCAAAGTAAGACCTAATGAAGCCTAATACACTCAATTAGGACCAAAGTAGGCTCATTACATCATCCTATGGTTATCTAAACCTTCCTAATGACTAAAATGGAGTCATTGATCAAAGTAAGACCAGATGAAGCTCAATACACTCAATTAGGACCAAAATAGGCTCATTACATCATCCTTTGGTTATCTACAACATCCTAGTGACTAAAATAAAGGCATTGACCAAAGTAAGACCAAATGAATCTCAATACACTCAATTAGGACCAAAATAGGCTCATTACATCATCCTTTGGTTATCTAACATCCTAGCGACTAAAAGAGTCATTGACCAAAGTAAGACCAAATGAAGCTCAATACACTCAATTAGGACCAAAATAGGCTGATTACATCATCCTTTGGTTATCTAAACCTTCCTAATGACTAAAATGGAGTCATTGATCAAAGTAAGACCAGATGAAGCTCAATACACTCAATTAGGACCAAAATAGGCTCATTACATCATCCTTTGGTTATGTACAACATCCTAGTGACTAAAATAAAGGCATTGACCAAAGTAAGACCAAATGAATCTCAATACACTCAATTAGGACCAAAATAGGCTCATTACATCATCCTTTGGTTATCTACAACATCCTAGCGACTAAAAGGGAGTCATTGACCAAAGTAAGACCAAATGAAGCTCAATACACTCAATTAGGACCAAAATAGGCTCATTACATCATCCTTTGGTTATCTAAACCTTCCTAATGACTAAATGGAGTCATTGATCAAAGTAAGACCAGATGAAGCTCAATACACTCAATTAGGACCAAAATAGGCTCATTACATCATCCTTTGGTTATCTACAACATCCTAGTGACTAAAATAAAGATATTGACCAAAGTAAGACCAAATGAATCTCAATACATTCAATTAGGACCAAAATAGGCTCATTACATCATCCTTATTTATCTACAACCTTCCTTGTGACTAAAATGGAGTCATTGACCAAAGTATGACCAAATGAAGCTCAATACACTCAATTAGGACCAAAATAGGCTCCTTACATCATGTTTTGGTTATCTAAACCTTCCTAATGCCTAAAATGGAGTATTGATCAAAGTAAGACCAAATGAAGCTCAATACACTCAATTAGGACCAAAATAGGCTCATTACATCATCCTTTATTTATCTACAACCTTCCTTGTGACTAAAATGGAGTCATTGACCAAAGTATGACCAAATGAAGCTCAATACACTCAAATAGGACCAAAATAGGCTCATTACATCATCCTTTGGTTATCTAAACCTTCCTAATGACTAAAATGGAGTCATTGATCAAAGTAAGACCAAATAAAGCTCAATACACTCAATTAGGACCAAAATAGGCTCATTACAACATCCTTTGGTTATCTACAACATCCTAGTGACTAAAATTGAGTCATTGACCAAAGTAAGACCTAATGAAGCCTAATACACTCAATTAGGACCAAATAGGCTCATTACATCATCCTTGGTTATCAACCTTCCTAATGACTAAAATGGAGTCATTGATCAAAGTAAGACCAATGAAGCTCAATACACTCAATTAGGACCAAAATAGGCTCATTACATCATCCTTTGGTTAACATCCTAGTGACTAAAATAAAGGCATTGACCAAAGTAAGACCAAATGAATCTCAATACACTCAATTAGGACCAAAATAGGCTCATTACATCATCCTTTGGTTATCTACAACATCCTAGCGACTAAAATGGAGTCATTGACCAAAGTAAGACCAAATGAAGCTCAATACACTCAATTAGGACCAAAATAGGCTCATTACATCATCCTTTGGTTATCTAAACCTTCCTATGACTAAAATGGAGTCATTGATCAAAGTAAGACCAGATGAAGCTCAATACACTCAATTAGGACCAAAATAGGCTCATTACATCATCCTTTGGTTATCTACAACATCCTAGTGACTAAAATTATTGACCAAAGTAAGACCAAATGAATCTCAATACACTCAATTAGGACCAAAATAGGCTCATTACATCATCCTTTATTTATCTACAACCTTCCTTGTGACTAAAATGGAGTCATTGACCAAAGTAGACCAAATGAAGCTCAATACACTCAATTAGACCAAAATAGGCTCCTTACATCATCCTTTGGTTATCTAAACCTTCCTAATGACTAAAATGGAGTCATTGATCAAAGTAAGACCAAATGAAGCTCAATACACTCAATTAGGACCAAATAGGCTCATTACATCATCCTTTGGTTATCTAAAACATCCTAGTGACTAAAATGGAGTCATTGATCAAAGTAAGACCTAATGAAGCCCAATACACTCAATTAGGACCAAAATAGGCTCATTACATCATCCTTTGGTTATCTAAACCTTCCTAATGACTAAAATGGTGTCATTGGAAGCCCAATACCCTCAATTGGATCAAAATAGCCTCATTACATCATCCTTTGGTTATCTAAACCTTCCTAATGACTAAAATGGAGTCATTGATCAAAGTAAGACCAAATGAAGCTCAATACACTCAATTAGGACCAAAATAGGCTCATTACATCATCCTTTGGTTATCTACAACATCCTAGCGACTAAAGGAGTCATTGACCAAGTAAGACCAAATGAAGCTCAATACACTCAATTAGGACCAAAATAGGCTCATTACATCATCCTTGGTTATCTAAACCTTCCTAATGACTAAAATGGAGTCATTGATCAAAGTAAGACCAAATGAAGCTCAATACACTCAATTAGGACCAAAATAGGCTCATTACATCATCCTTTGGTTATCTAAAACATCCTAGTGACTAAAATGGAGTCATTGACCAAAGTAAGACCAAATGAAGCTCAATACACTCAATTAGGACCAAAATAGCTCATTACATCATCCTTTGGTTATCTACAACATCCTAGCGACTAAAAGGGAGTCATTGACCAAAGTAAGACCAAATGAAGCTCAATACACTCAATTAGGACCAAAATAGGCTCATTAATCATCCTTTGGTTATCTAAACCTTCCTAATGACTAAAGTGGAGTCATTGATCAAAGTAAGACCAGATGAAGCTCAATACACTCAATTAGGACCAAAATAGGCTCATTACATCATCCTTTGGTGATCTACAACATCCTAGTGACTAAAATAAAGGCATTGACAAAAGTAAGACCAAATGAATCTCAATACACTCAATTTGGACTAAAATAGGCTCATTACATCATCCTTTAGTTATCTACAACCTTCCTGTGACTAAAATGGAGTCATTGACCAAGGTATGACCAAATGAAGCTCAATACACTCAATTAGGACCAAAATAGGCTCCTTACATCATCCTTTGGTTATCTAAACCTTCCTAATGACTAAAATAGAGTCATTGATCAAAGTAAGACCAGATGAAGCTCAATACACTCAATTAGGACCAAAATAGGCTCATTACATCATCGTTTGGTTATCTACAACATCCTAGTGACTAAAATTGAGTCATTGACCAAAGTAAGACCTAATGAAGCCTAATACACTCAATTAGGACCAAAATAGGCTCATTACATCATCCTATGGTTATCTAAACCTTCCTAGTGACTGAAATGGAAGAATTGACCAAAGTAAGACCAAATGAAGCTCAATACCCTCACTTAGGACCAAAATAGCCTCATTACATCATCCTTTGGTTATCTACAACATCCTAGCGACTAAAAGGGAGTCATTGACCAAAGTAAGACCAAATGAAGCTCAATACACTCAATTAGGACCAAAATAGGCTCATTACATCATCCTTTGGTTATCTAAACCTTCCTAGTGACTGAAATGGAAGAATTGACCAAAGTAAGACCAAATGGAGCTCAATACCCTCACTTAGGACCAAATAGCCTCATTACATCATCCTTTGGTTATCTACAACATCCTAGCGACTAAAAGGGAGTCATTGACCAAAGTAAGACCAAATGAAGCTCAATACACTCAATTAGGACCAAAATAGGCTCATTACATCATCCTTTGGTTATCTAAACCTTCCTAATGACTAAAATGGAGTCATTGATCAAAGTAAGACCAGATGAAGCTCAATACACTCAATTAGGACCAAAATAGGCTCATTACATCATCCTTTGGTTATCTACAACATCCTAGTGACTAAAATAAAGCATTGACAAAGTAAGACCAAATGAATCTCAATACACTCAATTGGACAAAATAGGCTCATTACATCATCCTTTAGTTATCTACAACCTTCCTGTGACTAAAATGGAGTCATTGACCAAAGTATGACCAAATGAAGCTCAATACACTCAATTAGGACCA
>RYYW01000042.1:209949-242757 GCA_013621005.1 Aeschynomene evenia | reverse complement strand
ATCATCCTTTGGTTAACTAAACCTTCATAGTGGCTAAAATGTAGTCATGGACTAAAGTAAGACCCAATGAAGCTCAATACATTCAATTAGGACAAAAATAGGCTCATTACATCATCCTTTCGTTATCTAAACCTTCCTAGTAACTAAAATGGAAGAATTGACCAATGTAAGACATAATGAAGCTCAATACACTCAATTAGGACCAAAATAGGCTCATTACATCATCCTTTGGTTATCTAAACCTTCCTAGTGACTAAAATGAAAGAATTGACCAAAGTAAGACCTAATGAAGCTCAATACACTCAATTAGGACCAAAATAGGCTCATTACATCATCCTTTGGTTATCTAAACCTTCCTAATGACTAAAATGGAGTCATTGACCAAAGTTAAACCAAATGAAGCTCAATAACTCTCAATTAGGACCAACATAGGCTCATTACATCATCCTTTGGTTATCTAAACCTTTCAAGTGACTAAAATGGAAGAATTGACCAAAGTTAGACCTAATAAGGCTCAATACACTCAATTAGGACCAAAATTGGCTCATTACATCATCCTTTGGTTATCTACACCATCCTAGTAACTAAAATGGAAGAATTGACCAAAGTAAGACCTAATGAAGCTCAATACTCAATTAGGACCAAAATAGGCTCATTACATCATCCTTTGGTTATCTAAACGTTCCTAATGACTAAAATGGAGTCATTGACCAAAGTAAGACCAAATGAAGCTCAATACATTCAATTAGGACCAAAATAGGCTCATTACATCAGCCTTTCGTTATCTAAACCTTCCTAGTAACTAAAATGGAAGAATTAACCAAAGTAAGACCTAATGAAGCTCAATACACTCAATTAGGACCAAAATAGGCTCATTACATCATCCTTTGGTTATCTACACCATCCTAGTAACTAAAATGGAATAATTGACCAAGTAAGACCTAATGAAGCTCAATACACTCAATTAGGACCAAAATAGGCTCATTACATGATCCTTTAAATCTAAACCTTCCTAGTGACTAAAATGAAAGAATTGACCAAAGTAAGACGTAATGAAACTCAACACACTCAATTAGGACCAAAATAGACTCATTACATCATCCTTTGGTTATCTAAACCTTCCTAGTGACTAAAGTGGAGTCATGGACAAAAGTAAGACCAAATGAAACTCAATACATTTAATTAGGACGAAAATAGGCTCATTACATCAGCCTTTCGTTATGTAAACCTTCCTAGTAACTAAAATGGAAGAATTAACCAAAGTAAGACCTAATGAAGCTCAATACACTCAATTAGGACCAAAATAGGCTCATTACATCATCCTTTGGTTATCTACACCATCCTAGTAACTAAAATGGAATAATTGACCAAAGTAAGACCTAATGAAGCTCAATACACTCAATTAGGACCAAAATAGGCTCATTACATCATCCTTTGGTTATCTAAACCTTCCTAGTAACTAAAATGGAAGAATTGACCAAAGTAAGACCCAATGAAGCTCAATACACTCAATTAGGACCAAAATAGGCTCATTACATCATCCTTGGTTATCTAAATAACCTTCCTAGTGACTGAAGTGGAGTCATGGACCAAAGTAAGACCAAATGAAGCTCAATACACTCAATTAGGACCAAAATAGGCTCATTACATCATCCTTTGGTTATCTAAACCTTCCTAGTGGCTAAAATGGTGTCATGGACCAAAGTAAGATCCAATGAAGCTCAATACATTCAATTAGGACCAAAATAGGCTCATTACATCATCCTTTCGTTATCTAAACACCATCCTAGTAACTAAAATGGAATAATTGACCAAAGTAAGACCTACTGAAGCAATACACTCAATTAGGACCAAAATAGGCTCATTACATGATCCTATGGTAATCTAAACCTTCCTAGTGACTAAAATGAAAGAATTGACCAAAGTAAGACGTAATGAAACTCAACACACTCAATTAGGACCAAAATAGGCTCATTACATCATCCTTTGGTTATCTAAACCTTCCTAGTGACTAAAGTGGAGTCATGGACAAAGTAAGACCAAATGAAACTCAATACATTTAATTAGGACCAAAATAGGCTCATTACATCAGCCTTTCGTTATCTAAACCTTCCTAGTAACTAAAATGGAAGAAAATTAACCAAAGTAAGACCTAATGAAGCTCAATACACTCAATTAGGACCAAAATAGGCTCATTACATCATCCTTTGGTTATCTACACCATCCTAGTAACTAAAATGGAATAATTGACCAAAGTAAGACCTAATGCAGCTCAATACACTCAATTAGGACCAAAATAGGCTCATTACATCATCCTTTGGTTATCTAAACCTTCCTAGTGACTAAAATGAAAGAATTGACCAAAGTAAGACGTAATGAAACTCAACACACTCAATTAGGACCAAAATAGGCTCATTACATCATCCTTTGGTTATCTAAACCTTCCTAGTGGCGAAAATGGTGTCATGGACCAAAGTAAGACCAAATGAAGCTCATTGCACTCAATTAGGACCAAAATAGGCTCATTACATCATTCTTTGGTTATCTAAACCTTCCTAATGACTAAAATGGCGTCATTGACAAAAGTAAGACCAAATGAAGCTCAATACATTTAATTAGGACCAAAATAGGCTCATTACATCATCCTTTCGTTATCTAAACCTTCCTAGTAACTAAAATGGAAGAATTGACCAAAGTAAGACCCAATGAAGCTCAATACACTCAATTAGGACCAAAATAGGCTCATTACATCATCCTTTGGTTATCTAAATAACCTTCCTAGTGACTGAAGTGGAGTCATGGACCAAAGTAAGACCAAATGAAGCTCAATACACTCAATTAGGACCAAAATAGGCTCATTACATCATCCTTTGGTTATCTAAACCTTCCAAGTGACTAAAATGGAAGAATTGACCAAAGTAAGACCAAGTGAAACTCAATACACTCAATTAGGACCAAAATAGGCTCATTACATCATCCTTTGGTTAACTAAACCTTCATAGTGACTAAAATGTAGTCATGGACTAAAGTAAGACCCAATGAAGCTCAATACATTCAATTAGGACAAAATAGGCTCATTACATCATCCTTTCGTTATCTAAACCTTCCTAGTAACTAAAATGGAAGAATTGACCAATGTAAGACATAATGAAGCTCAATACACTCAATTAGGACCAAAATAGGCTCATTACATCATCCTTTGGTTATCTAAACCTTCCTAGTGACTAAAATGAAAGAATTGACCAAAGTAAGACCTAATGAAGCTCAATACACTCAATTAGGACCAAAATAGGCTCATTACATCATCCTTTGGTTATCTAAACCTTCCTAATGACTAAAATGGAGTCATTGACCAAAGTTAAACCAAATGAAGCTCAATACACTCAATTAGGACCAACATAGGCTCATTACATCATCCTTTGGTTATCTAAACCTTTCAAGTGACTAAAATGGAAGAATTGACCAAAGTTAGACCTAATAAGGCTCAATACACTCAATTAGGACCAAAATTGGCTCATTACATCATCCTTTGGTTATCTACAACCATCCTAGTAACTAAAATGGAAGAATTGACCAAAGTAAGACCGAATGAAGCTCAATACACTCAATTAGGACCAAAATAGGCTCATTACATCATCCTTTGTTATCTAAACCTTCCTAATGACTAAAATGGAGTCATTGACCAAAGTAAGACCAAATGAAGCTCAATACATTCAATTAGGACCAAAATAGGCTCATTCCATCAGCCTTTCGTTATCTAAACCTTCCTAGTAACTAAAATGGAAGAATTAACCAAAGTAAGACCTAATGAAGCTCAATACACTCAATTAGGACCAAAATAGGCTCATTACATCATCCTTTTGGTTATCTAACACCTTCCTAGATGACTAAAATGGAGTCAATTGACCAAGTTAAACCAAATGAAGCTCAATACACTCAATTAGGACCAAACATAGGCTCATTACATCATCCTTTGTTATTCTAAAACCTTTCCTAGTGACTAAAATGGAAGATTGACCAAACTTAGACCTAATAAGGCTCAATACACTCAATTAGGACCAAAATTGGCTCATTACATCATCCTTTGGTTATCTACACCATCCTAGTAACTAAAATGGAATGAATGACCAAAGTAAGACCTAATGAAGCTCAATACACTCAATTAGGACCAAAATAGGCTCATTACATCATCCTTTGGTTATCTAAACCTTCCTAATGACTAAAATGGAGTCATTGACCAAAGTAGACCAATGAAGCTCAATACATTCAATTAGGACCAAAATAGGCTCATTACATCAGCCTTTCGTTATCTAGAACCTTCCTAGTAACTAAACATGGAAGAATTAACCAAAGTAAACCTAATGAAGCTCAATACACTCAATTAGGACCAAAATAGGCTCATTACATCATCCTTTGGTTATCTACACCATCCTAGTAACTAAAATGGAATAATTGACCAAAGTAAGACCTAATGAAGCTCAATACACTCAATTAGGACCAAAATAGGCTCATTACATGATCCTTTGGTATCTAAACCTTCCTAGTGACTAAAATGAAAGAATTGACCAAAGTAAGACGTAATGAACTCAAACACTCAATTAGGACCAAATAGCCTCATTACATTCATCCTTTGGTTATCTAAACCTTCCTAGTGACTAAAGTGGAGTCATGGACAAAGTAAGACCAAATGAAGCTCAATGCACTCAATTAGGACCAACATAGGCTCATTACATCATCCTTTGGTTATCTAAACCTTCCTAATGACTAAAATTGGCGTCATTGACAAAGTAAGACCAATGAAACTCAATACATTTAATTAGGACCAAAATAGGCTCATTACATCATCTTTCGTTATCTAAACCTTCCTAGTAACTTAAAATGGAAGAATTGACCAAAGTAAGACCGAATGAAGCTCAATACACTCAATTAGGACCAAAATAGGCTCATTACATCTTCCTTTGCTTATTAACACATCCTAGTGACTAAAATGGAGTCAATTGACCAAAGTAAGACAATGAAGCTCAATACCTAATTAGGACAAAATAGGCTCATTACATCATCCTTTGGTTATCTAATAACCTTCCTAGTGACTGAAAGTGGAGTCATGGACCAAAGTAAGACCAAATGAAGCTCAATACACTCAATTAGGACCAAATAGGCTCATTACATCATCCTTTGGTTATCTAAACCTTCCAAGTGACTAAAATGGAAGAATTGACCAAGTAAGACCAAGTGAAGCTCAATACACTCAATTAAGGACCAAAATAGGCTCATTACATCATCCTTTGTTTCTAACACCTTCTAGTGACTAAAATGTGAGTCATTGGACAAAGTAAGACCAATGAAGCTCAAACACATCAATTAGGACCAAAAATAGGCTCATTACATCATCCTTTCGTTATCTAACCTTCCTAGTGACTGGTAAAGTGGAAGTCATTGGACCAAATGTAAGGACATAATGAAAGCTCAATACACTCAATTAGGACCAAAATAGGCTCATTACATCATCCTTTGGTTATCTAAACCTTCCTATGGACTAAAATGAAAGAATTGACCAAAGTAAGACCTAATGAAGCTCAATACACTCAATTAGGACCAAAATAGGCTCATTACATCATCCTTTGGTTATCTAAACCTTCCTAATGACTAAAATGGAGTCATTGACCAAGTTAAACCAAATGAAGCTCAATACACTCAATTAGGACCAACATAGGCTCATTACATCATCCTTTGGTTATCTAAACCTTTCAAGTGACTAAAATGGAAGAATTGACCAAAGTAGACCTAATAAGGCTCAATACACTCAATTAGGACCAAAATTGGCTCATTACATCATCCTTTGGTTATCTACACCATCCTAGTAACTAAAATGGAAGAATTGACCAAAGTAAGACCGAATGAAGCTCAATACACTCAATTAGGACCAAAATAGGCTCATTACATCATCCTTTGGTTATCTAAACGTTCCTAATGACTAAAATGGAGTCATTGACCAAAGTAGACCAAATGAAGCTCAATACATTCAATTAGGACCAAAATAGGCTCATTCCGTTTATCTAACCTTCTGTAACTAAATGAGAATTAACAAAGTAGCCTAATGAAGCTCAATACACTCAATTGGACCAATGGATCATTCATCTCCTTTTGGTTATCGATAACCTTCCTAGTGACTGGAATGGATATGGACCAAAGTAAGACCAAATGAAGCTCAATACACTCAATTAGGACCAAAATAGGCTCATTACATCATCCTTTGGTTATCTAAACCTTCCATGACTAAATGGAAATTGACAAGTAAGACAATGAATCATACATCAATTAGACCAAAATGGCTGTTTCTCTCTTTGGTTAACTAAACCTTCATATGGCTAAAATGATCAGACCTAAGTAAGACCAATGAAGCTCAATACATTCAATTAGGACAAAATAGGTATTCATCTCTTTCGTTATTAAACCTTCCTAGAACTAAAAATGAAGAATTGACAATGTAAACATAATGAAGTCAACACTCAATTAGGACCAAAATAGGCTCATTACATCATCCTTTGGTTATCTAACCTCCTAGTGACTAAAATGAAAGAATTGACCAAAGTAAGACCTAATGAAGCTCAATACACTCAATTAGGACCAAAATAGGCTCATTTAATATCCTTTGGTTATCTAAACCTTCCTATGACTGAAAAATAGATTGAAGCCAAAAGTAAGACCAGAATGAAGCTCAACATACACTCAATTAGGACCAAAATAGGCTCATTACATCATCCTTTGGTTATCTAAACCTTTCCTAAGTGACTAAATGGAAGAATTTGGACCAAAGTAAGACCTAATGAAGGCTCAATACACTCAATTAGGACAAAATTGGCTCATTACATCATCCTTTGGTTATCTACACCATCCTAGTAACTTAAAATGGAAGAATTGACCAAAGTAAGACCTAATGAAGCTCAATACACTCAATTAGGACCAAAATAGGCTCATTACATCATCCTTTGGTTATCTAAACCTTCCTAATGACTAAAATGGAGTCATTGACCAAAGTAAGACCAAATGAAGCTCAATACATTCAATTAGGACCAAAATAGGCTCATTCCATCATCCTTTCGTTATCTAAACCTTCCTAGTAACTAAAATGGAAGAATTAACCAAAGTAAGACCTAATGAAGCTCAATACACTCAATTAGGACCAAAATAGGCTCATTACATCATCCTTTGGTTATCTAAACCTTCCTAATGACTAAAATGGAGTCATTGACCAAAGTTAAACCAAATGAAGCTCAATACACTCAATTAGGACCAACATAGGCTCATTACATCATCCTTTGGTTATCTAAACCTTTCAAGTGACTAAAATGGAAGAATTGACCAAACTTAGACCTAATAAGGCTCAATACACTCAATTAGGACCAAAATTGGCTCATTACATCATCCTTTGGTTATCTACACCATCCTAGTAACTAAAATGGAAGAATTGACCAAAGTAAGACCTAATGAAGCTCAATACACTCAATTAGGACCAAAATAGGCTCATTACATCATCCTTTGGTTATCTAAACCTTCCTAATGACTAAAATGGAGTCATTGACCAAAGTAAGACCAAATGAAGCTCAATACATTCAATTAGGACCAAAATAGGCTCATTACATCAGCCTTTCGTTATCTAAACCTTCCTAGTAACTAAAATGGAAGAATTAACCAAAGTAAGACCTAATGAAGCTCAATACACTCAATTAGGACCAAAATAGGCTCATTACATCATCCTTTGGTTATCTACACCATCCTAGTAACTAAAATGGAATAATTGACCAAAGTAAGACCTAATGAAGCTCAATACACTCAATTAGGACCAAAATAGGCTCATTACATCATCCTTTGGTTATCTAAACCTTCCTAGTGACTAAAATGAAAGAATTGACCAAAGTAAGACGTAATGAAACTCAACACACTCAATTAGGACCAAAATAGCCTCATTACATCATCCTTTGGTTATCTAAACCTTCCTAGTGACTAAAGTGGAGTCATGGACAAAAGTAAGACCAAATGAAGCTCAATGCACTCAATTAGGACCAACATAGGCTCATTACATCATTCTTTGGTTATCTAAACCTTCCTAATGACTAAAATGGCGTCATTGACAAAAGTAAGACCAAATGAAACTCAATACATTTAATTAGGACCAAAATAGGCTCATTACATCATCCTTTCGTTATCTAAACCTTCCTAGTAACTAAAATGGAAGAATTGACCAAAGTAAGACCGAATGAAGCTCAATACACTCAATTAGGACCAAAATAGGCTCATTACATCTTCCTTTGCTTATTTACACCATCCTAGTGACTAAAATGGAGTCATTGACCAAAGTAAGACCAAATGAAGCTCAATGACCTTAATTAGGACCAAAATAGGCTCATTACATCATCCTTTGGTTATCTGAATAACCTTCCTAGTGAATGAAGTGGAGTCATGGACCAAAGTAAGACCAAATGAAGCTCAATACACTCAATTAGGACCAAAATAGGCTCATTACATCATCCTTTGGTTATCTAAACCTTCCAAGTGACTAAAATGGAAGAATTGACCAAAGTAAGACCAAGTGAAACTCAATACACTCATTAGACCAAAATAGGCTCATTACATCCTTTGGTTATCTACCTTCATAGTGGCTAAAATGTAGTCATGGACTAAAGTAAGACCCAATGAAGCTCAATACATTCAATTAGGACCAAAATAGGCTCATTACATCATCCTTTCGTTATCTAAACCTTCCTAGTAACTAAAATGGAAGAAATTAACCAAAGTAAACCTAATGAAGCTCAATACACTCAATTAGGACCAAATAGGCTCATTACATCATCCTTTGGTTATCTAAACCTTCCTAATGACTAAAATGGAGTCATTGACCAAAGTTAAACCAAATGAAGCTCAATACACTCAATTAGGACCAACATAGGCTCATTACATCATCCTTTGGTTATCTAAACCTTTCAAGTGACTAAAATGGAAGAATTGACCAAAGTTAGACCTAATAAGGCTCAATACACTCAATTAGGACCAAAATTGGCTCATTACATCATCCTTTGGTTATCTACACCATCCTAGTAACTAAAATGGAAGAATTGACCAAAGTAAGACCTAATGAAGCTCAATACACTCAATTAGGACCAAAATAGGCTCATTACATCATCCTTTGGTTATCTAAACGTTCCTAATGACTAAAATGGAGTCATTGACCAAAGTAAGACCAAATGAAGCTCAATACATTCAATTAGGACCAAAATAGGCTCATTACATCAGCCTTTCGTTATCTAAACCTTCCTAGTAACTAAAATGGAAGAATTAACCAAAGTAAGACCTAATGAAGCTCAATACACTCAATTAGGACCAAAATAGGCTCATTACATCATCCTTTGGTTATCTACACCATCCTAGTAACTAAAATGGAATAATTGACCAAAGTAAGACCTAATGAAGCTCAATACACTCAATTAGGACCAAAATAGGCTCATTACATGATCCTTTGGTAATCTAAACCTTCCTAGTGACTAAAATGAAAGAATTGACCAAAGTAAGACGTAATGAAACTCAACACACTCAATTAGGACCAAAATAGACTCATTACATCATCCTTTGGTTATCTAAACCTTCCTAGTGACTAAAGTGGAGTCATGGACAAAAGTAAGACCAAAAGAAGCTCAATGCACTCAATTAGGACCAAAATAGACTCATTACATCATTCTTTGGTTATCTAAACCTTCCGAATGACTAAAATGGCGTCATTGACAAAAGTAAGACCAAATGAAACTCAATACATTTAATTAGGACAAAATAGGCTCATTACATCATCCTTCGTTATCTAAACCTTCCTAGTAACTAAAATGGAAGAATTGACCAAAGTAAGACCGAATGAAGCTCAATACACTCAATTAGGACCAAAATAGGCTCATTACATCTTCCTTTGCTTATTTACACCATCCTAGTGACTAAAATGGAGTCATTGACCAAAGTAAGACCAAATGAAGCTCAATGCACTTAATTAGGACCAAAATAGGCTCATTACATCATCCTTTGGTTATCTAAATAACCTTCCTAGTGAATGAAGTGGAGTCATGGACCAAAGTAAGACCAAATGAAGCTCAATACACTCAATTAGGACCAAAATAGGCTCATTACATCATCCTTTGGTTATCTAAACCTTCAAGTGACTAAAATGGAAGAATTGACCAAAGTAAGACCAAGTGAAACTCAATACACTCAATTAGGACCAAAATAGGCTCATTACATCATCCTTTGGTTAACTAAACTTCATAGTGGCTAAAATGTAGTCATGGACTAAAGTAAGACCCAATGAAGCTCAATACATTCAATTAGGACAAAAATAGGCTCATTACATCATCCTTCGTTATCTAAACTTCCTAGTAACTAAAATGGAAGAATTGACCAATGTAAGACATAATGAAGCTCAATACACTCAATTAGGACCAAAATAGGCTCATTACATCATCCTTGGTTATCTAAACCTCCTAGTGACTAAAATGAAAGGATTGACCAAATAAGACCTATGAGCTCAATACACTCAATTAGGACCAAAATAGGCTCATTACATCATCCTTTGGTTATCTAAACTTCCTAATGACTAAAATGGAGTCATTGACCAAAGTTAAACCAAATGAAGCTCAATACACTCAATTAGGACCAACATAGGCTCATTACATCATCCTTTGGTTATCTAAACCTTTCAAGTGACTAAAATGGAAGAATTGACCAAACTAGACCTAATAAGGCTCAATACCTCAATTAGGACCAAAATTGGCTCATTACATCATCCTTTGGTTATCTACACCATCCTAGTAACTAAAATGGAAGAATTGACCAAAGTAAGACCTAATGAAGCTCAATACACTCAATTAGGACCAAAATAGGCTCATTACATCATCCTTTGGTTATCTAAACGTTCCTAATGACTAAAATGGAGTCATTGACCAAAGTAAGACCAAATGAAGCTCAATACATTCAATTAGGACCAAAATAGACTCATTACATCAGCCTTTCGTTATCTAAACCTTCCTAGTAACTAAAATGGAAGAATTAACCAAAGTAAGACCTAATGAAGCTCAATACACTCAATTAGGACCAAAATAGGCTCATTACATCATCCTTTGGTTATCTACACCATCCTAGTAACTAAAATGGAATAATTGACCAAAGTAAGACCTAATGAAGCTCAATACACTCAATTAGGACCAAAATAGGCTCATTACATGATCCCTTTGGCAATCTAAACCTTCCTAGTGACTAAAATGAAAGAATTGACCAAAGTAAGACGTAATGAAACTCAACACACTCAATTAGGACCAAAATAGACTCATTACATCATCCTTGGTTATCTAAACCTTCCTAGTGACTAAAGTGGAGTCATGGACAAAAGTAAGACCAAATGAAGCTCAATGCACTCAATTAGGACCAAAATAGGCTCATTACATCATTCTTTGGTTATCTAAACCTTCCTAATGACTAAAATGGCGTCATTGACAAAAGTAAGACCAAATGAAACTCAATACATTTAATTAGGACCAAAATAGGCTCATTACATCATCCTTTCGTTATCTAAACCTTCCTAGTAACTAAAATGGAAGAATTGACCAAATTAAGACCGAATGAAGTTCAATACACTCAATTAGGACCAAAATAGGCTCATTACATCTTCCTTTGCTTATTTACACCATCCTAGTGACTAAAATGGAGTCATTGACCAAAGTAAGACCAAATGAAGCTCAATGCACTTAATTAGGACCAAAATAGGCTCATTACATCATCCTTTGGTTATCTAAATAACCTTCCTAGTGACTGAAGTGTAGTCATGGACCAAAGTAAGACCAAATGAAGCTCAATACACTCAATTAGGACCAAAATAGGCTCATTACATCATCCTTTGGTTATCTAAACCTTCCAAGTGACTAAAATGGAAGAATTGACCAAAGTAAGACCAAGTGAAGCTCAATACACTCAATTAAGACCAAAATAGGCTCATTAAGTCATCCTTTGGTTATCTAAACCTTCCTAGTGGCTAAAATGGTGTGATGAACCAAAGTAAGATCCAATGAAGCTCAATACATTCAATTAGGACCAAAATAGGCTCATTACATCATCCTTTCGTTATCTAAACCTTCCTAGTAAATAAAATGGAAGAATTAACCAAAGTAAGACATAATGAAGCTCAATACACTCAATTAGGACCAAAATAGGCTCATTACATCATCCTTTGGTTATCTAAACCTTCCTAGTGACTAAAATGAAAGAATTGACCAAAGTTAGACCTAATGAAGCTCAATACACTCAATTAGGACCAAAATAGGCTCATTACATCATCCTTTGGTTATCTAAACCTTCTTAACGACTAAAATGGAGTCATTAACCAAAGTAAGGCCAAATGAAGCTCAATACATTCAATGAGGACCAAATAGGCTCATTACATCATCCTTCGGTTATCTAAACCTTCATAGTGACTAAAATGAAAGAATTGACCAAGTAAGACCGAATGAAGCTCAATATACTCAATTCGGACCAAAATAGGCTCATTACATCATCCTTTGTTATCTAAACTTTCCAAGTGACTAAAATGGAAGAATTGACCAAAGTAAGACGAAGTGAAGCTCAATACACTCAATTAGGACCAAAATAGGCTCATTACATCATCCTTTGGTTATCTAAACCTTCCTAATGACTAAAATGGCGTCATTGACCAAAGTAAGACCAAATGAAGCTCAATACATTTCATTAGGACCAAAATAGGCTCATTACATCATCCTTTTCGTTATCTAAACCTTCCTAGTAACTAAAATGAAGAATTGACAAAAGTAAGACCTAATGAAGTTCAATACACTCAATTAGGACCAAAATAGGCTCATTACATCATCCTTTGGTTATCTACACCATCCTAGTAACTAAAATGGAATAATTGACCAAAGTAAGACCTAATGAAGCTCAATACACTCAATTAGGACCAAAATAGGCTCATTACATGATCCTTTGGCAATCTAAACCTTCCTAGTGACTAAAATGAAAGAATTGACCAAAGTAAGACGTAATGAAACTCAACACAACTCAATTAGGACCAAAATAGACTCATTACATCATCCTTTGGTTATCTAAACCTTCCTAGTGACTAAAGTGGAGTCATGGACAAAAGTAGACCAAATGAAGCTCAATGCACTCAATTAGGACCAAAATAGGCTCATTACATCATTCTTTGGTTATCTAAACTTCCTAATGACTAAAATGGCGTCATTGACAAAAGTAAGACCAAATGAAACTCAATACATTTAATTAGGACCAAAATAGGCTCATTACATCATCCTTTCGTTATCTAAACCTTCTAGTAACTAAAAATGGAAGAATTGACCAAATTAAGACCGAATGAAGTCAATACACTCAATTAGGACCAAATAGGCTCATTACATCTTCCTTTGCTTATTAACGATCCTAGTGACTAAAATGGAGTCATTGACCAAAGTAAGACCAATGAAGCTCAATGCACTTAATTAGGACCAAAATAGGCTAATTACATCATCCTTTGGTTATCTAAATAACCTTCCTAGTGACTGAATGTAGTCATGGACCAAAGTAAGACCAAATGAAGCTCAATACACTCAATTAGGACCAAAATAGGCTCATTACATCATCCTTTGGTTATCTAAACCTTCCAAGTGACTAAAATGGAAGAATTGACCAAAGTAAGACCAAGTGAAGCTCAATACACTCAATTAAGACCAAAATAGGCTCATTAAGTCATCCTTTGGTTATCTAAACCTTCCTAGTGGCTAAATTGGTGTCATGAACCAAAGTAAGATCCAATGAAGCTCAATACATTCAATTAGGACCAAAATAGGCTCATTACATCATCCTTTCGTTATCTAAACCTTCCTAGTAAATAAAATGGAAGAATAACCAAGTAAGACATAATGAAGCTCAATACACTCAATTAGGACCAAAATAGGCTCATTACATCATCCTTTGGTTATCTAAACCTTCCTAGTGACTAAAATGAAAGAATTGACCAAAGTTAGACCTAATGAAGCTCAATACACTCAATTAGGACCAAAATAGGCTCATTACATCATCCTTTGGTTATCTAAACCTTCCAAGTGACTAAAATGGAAGAATTGACCAAAGTAAGACCAAGTGAAACTCAATACACTCAATTAGGACCAAAATAGGCTCATTACATCATCCTTTTGTCATCTACACCATCCTAGTAACTAAAATGGAATAATTGACAAAACTAAGACCTACTGAAGCTCAATACACTCAATTAGGACCAAAATAGGCTCATTACATCATCGTTTGGTTATCTAAACCTTCCTAGTGACTAAAGTGGAGTCATGGACCAAAGTAAGACCAAATGAAGCTCAATGCACTCAATTAGGACCAAAATAAGCTCATTACATCATCCTTTGGTTATCTAAACATTCCTAATGACTAAAATGGAGTCATTGACCAAAGTAAGACCAAATGAAGCTCAATACATTCAATTAGGACCAAAATAGGCTCATTACATCAGCCTTTCGTTATCTAAACCTTCCTAGTAACTAAATGGAAGAATTAACCAAAGTAAGACCTAATGAAGCTCAATACACTCAATTAGGACCAAAATAGGCTCATTACATCATCCTTTTGTCATCTACACCATCCTAGTAACTAAAATGGAATAATTGACAAAACTAAGACCTACTGAAGCTCAATACACTCACATCGTTTGGTTATCTAAACCTTCCTAGTGACTAAAGTGGAGTCATGGACCAAAGTAAGACCAAATGAAGCTCAATGCACTCAATTAGGACCAAAATAGGCTCATTACATCATCCTTTGGTTATCTAATAACTTCCTAGTGACTGAAGTGGAGTCATGACCAAAGTAAGACCAAATGAAGCTCAATACCTCAATTAGGACAAAATAGGCTCATTACATCATCCTTTGGTTATCTAAACTTCCAAGTGACTAAAATGGAAGAATTGACCAAAGTAAGACCAGTGAAACTCAATACACTCAATAGGACCAAATTGGCTCATTACATCATCCTTTGATTATCTAACCTTCCAAGTCGGCTAAAATGTAGTCATGGACTAATGTAAGACCCCAAGAAGCTCAATACATTCAATTAGGACCAAAATAGGCTCATTACATCATCCTTCCGTTATCTAAACTTCCTAGTACTAAAATGGAAGAATTGACCCAATGTAAGACATATGAAGCTCAACACACTCAATTAGGACCAAAATAGACTCATTACATCATCCTTTGGTTATCTAAACCTTCCTAGTGACTAAAGTGGAGTCATGGACAAAAGTAAGACCAAATGAAACTCAATACATTTAATTAGGACCAAAATAGGCTCATTACATCATCCTTTCGTTATCTAAACCTTCGTAGTAACTAAAATGGAAGAATTGACCAAAGTAAGACCGAATGAAGCTCAATACACTCAATTAGGACCAAAATAGGCTCATTACATCTTCCTTTGCTTATTTACACCATCCTAGTGACTAAAATGGAGTCATTGACCAAAGTAAGACAAAATGAAGCTCAACGCACTTAATTAGGACCAAAATAGGCTCATTACATCATCCTTTGGTTATCTAAATAACCTTCCTAGTGACTGAAGTGGAGTCATGGACCAAATTAAGACCAAATGAAGCTCAATACACTCAATTAGGACCAAAATAGGCTCATTACATCATCCTTTGGTTATCTAAACCTTCCAAGTGACTAAAATGGAAGAATTGACCAAAGTAAAACCAAGTGAAGCTCAATACACTCAATTAAAACCAAAATAGGCTCATTAAGTCATCCTTTGGTTATCTAAACCTTCCTAGTGGCTAAAATGGTGTCATGAACCAAAGTAAGATCCAATGAAGCTCAATACATTCAATTAGGACCAAAATAGGATCATTACATCATCCGTTATCTCTTCCTAAATAAAATGGAAGAATTAACCAAAGTAAGACATAATGAAGCTCAATACACTCAATTAGGACCAAAATAGGCTCATTACATCATCCTTTGGTTATCTAAACCTTCCTAGTGACTAAAATGAAAGAATTGACCAAAGTTAGACCTAATGAAGCTCAATACACTCAATTAATACTCATCCTTTCGTTATCTAAACCTTCTAACGACTAAAATGAGTCATTAACCAAAGTAAGGCCAAATGAAGCTCAATACATTCAATGAGGACCAAAATAGGCTCATTACATCATCCTTCGGTTATCTAAACCTTCATAGTGACTAAAATGAAAGAATTGACCAAAGTAAGACCGAATGAAGCTCAATATACTCAATTCGGACCAAAATAGGCTCATTACATCATCCTTTGGTTATCTAAACTTCCAAGTGACTAAAATGGAAGAATTGACCAAAGTAAGACCAAGTGAAGCTCAATACACTCATTAGGACCAAAATAGGCTCATTACATCATCCTTTGGTTATCTAAACTTCCTCATGACTAAAATGGCGTCATTGACCAAAGTAAGACCAAATGAAGCTCAATACATTTCATTAGGACCAAAATAGGCTCATTACATCAGCCTTTCGTTATCTAAACCTTCCTAGTAACTAAAATGGAAGAATTAACCAAAGTAAGACCTAATGAAGCTCAATACACTCAATTAGGACCAAAATAGGCTCATTACATCATCCTTTTGTCATCTACACCATCCTAGTAACTAAAATGGAATAATTGACCAAACTAAGACCTATGAAGCTCAATACACTCAATTGGACCAAAATAGGCTCATTACATCATCGTTTGGTTATCTAAACCTTCGTAGTGACTAAAGTGGAGTCATGGACCAAAGTAAGACCAAATGAAGCTCAATGCACTCAATTAGGACCAAAATAGGCTCATTACATCATCCTTTGGTTATCTAAATAACCTTCCTAGTGACTGAAGTGGGGTCATGGACCAAAGTAAGACCAAATGAAGCTCAATACACTCAATTAGGACCAAAATAGGCTCATTACATCATCCTTTGGTTATCTAAAACCTTCCAAGTGACTAAAATGGAAGAATTGACCAAAGTAAGACCAAGTGAAGCTCAATACACTCAATTAAGACCAAATAGGCTCATTACATCATCCTTTGGTTATTAAACCTTCCTAGTGGCTAAAATGGTGTCATGGACCAAAGTAGATCCAATGAAGCTCAATACATTCAATTAGGACAAAATAGGCTCATTACATCATCCTTTCGTTATCTAAACCTTCCTAGTAATAAAATGGAAGAATTAACCAAAGTAAGACATAATGAAGCTCAATACACTCAATTAGGACCAAAATAGGCTCATTACATCATCCTTTGGTTATCTAAACTTCCTAGTGACTAAACTGAAAGAATTGACAAAAGTAAGACCTAATGAAGCTCAATACACTCAATTAGGACCAAAATAGGCTCATTACATCATCCTTTCGTTATGTAAACCTTCTTAACGACTAAAATGGAGTCATTAACCAAAGTAAGGCCAAATGAAGCTCAATACATTCAATGAGGACCAAAATAGGCTCATTACATCATCCTTCGGTTATCTAAACCTTCATAGTGACTAAAATGAAAGAATTGACCAAAGTAAGACCGAATGAAGCTCAATATACTCAATTCGGACCAAAATAGGCTCATTACATCATCCTTTGGTTATCTAAACTTTCCAAGTGACTAAAATGGAAGAATTGACCAAAGTAAGACGAAGTGAAGCTCAATACACTCAATTAGGACCAAAATAGGCTCATTACATCATCCTTTGGTTATCTAAACCTTCCTAATGACTAAAATGGCGTCATTGACCAAAGTAAGACCAAATGAAGCTCAATACATTTCATTAGGACCAAAATAGGCTCATTACATCATCCTTTCGTTATCTAAACCTTCCTAGTAACTAAAATGGAAGAATTGACAAAAGTAAGACCTAATGAAGTTCAATACACTCAATTAGGACCAAAATAGGCTCATTACATCATCCTTTGGTTATCTACACCATCCTAGTAACTAAAATGGAATAATTGACCAAAGTAAGACCTAATGAAGCTCAATACACTCAATTAGGACCAAAATAGGCTCATTACATGATCCTTTGGCAATCTAAACCTTCCTAGTGACTAAAATGAAAGAATTGACCAAAGTAAGACGTAATGAAACTCAACACACTCAATTAGGACCAAAATAGACTCATTACATCATCCTTTGGTTATCTAAACCTTCCTAGTGACTAAAGTGGAGTCATGGACAAAAGTAAGACCAAATGAAGCTCAATGCACTCAATTAGGACCAAAATAGGCTCATTACATCATTCTTTGGTTATCTAAACCTTCCTAATGACTAAAATGGCGTCATTGACAAAAGTAAGACCAAATGAAACTCAATACATTTAATTAGGACCAAAATAGGCTCATTACATCATCCTTTCGTTATCTAAACCTTCCTAGTAACTAAAATGGAAGAATTGACCAAATTAAGACCGAATGAAGTTCAATACACTCAATTAGGACCAAAATAGGCTCATTACATCTTCCTTTGCTTATTTACACGATCCTAGTGACTAAAATGGAGTCATTGACCAAAGTAAGACCAAATGAAGCTCAATGCACTTAATTAGGACCAAAATAGGCTAATTACATCATCCTTTGGTTATCTAAATAACCTTCCTAGTGACTGAAGTGTAGTCATGGACCAAAGTAAGACCAAATGAAGCTCAATACACTCAATTAGGACCAAAATAGGCTCATTACATCATCCTTTGGTTATCTAAACCTTCCAAGTGACTAAAATGGAAGAATTGACCAAAGTAAGACCAAGTGAAGCTCAATACACTCAATTAAGACCAAAATAGGCTCATTAAGTCATCCTTTGGTTATCTAAACCTTCCTAGTGGCTAAATTGGTGTCATGAACCAAAGTAAGATCCAATGAAGCTCAATACATTCAATTAGGACCAAAATAGGCTCATTACATCATCCTTTCGTTATCTAAACCTTCCTAGTAAATAAAATGGAAGAATTAACCAAAGTAAGACATAATGAAGCTCAATACACTCAATTAGGACCAAAATAGGCTCATTACATCATCCTTTGGTTATCTAAACCTTCCTAGTGACTAAAATGAAAGAATTGACCAAAGTTAGACCTAATGAAGCTCAATACACTCAATTAGGACCAAAATAGGCTCATTACATCATCCTTTGGTTATCTAAACCTTCCAAGTGACTAAAATGGAAGAATTGACCAAAGTAAGACCAAGTGAAAACTCAATACACTCAATTAGGACCAAAATAGGCTCATTACATCATCCTTTGTCATCTACACCATCCTAGTAACTAAAATGGAATAATTGACAAAACTAAGACCTACTGAAGCTCAATACACTCAATTAGGACCAAAATAGGCTCATTACATCATCGTTTGGTTATCTAAACCTTCCTAGTGACTAAAGTGGAGTCATGGACCAAAGTAAGACCAATGAAGCTCAATGCACTCAATTAGGACCAAAATAAGCTCATTACATCATCCTTTGGTTATCTAAACATTCCTAATGACTAAAATGGAGTCATTGACCAAAGTAAGACCAAATGAAGCTCAATACATTCAATTAGGACCAAAATAGGCTCATTACATCAGCCTTTCGTTATCTAAACCTTCCTAGTAACTAAAATGGAAGAATTAACCAAAGTAAGACCTAATGAAGCTCAATACACTCAATTAGGACCAAAATAGGCTCATTACATCATCCTTTTGTCATCTACACCATCCTAGTAACTAAAATGGAATAATTGACAAAACTAAGACCTACTGAAGCTCAATACACTCAATTAGGACCAAAATAGGCTCATTACATCATCGTTTGGTTATCTAAACCTTCCTAGTGACTAAAGTGGAGTCATGGACCAAAGTAAGACCAAATGAAGCTCAATGCACTCAATTAGGACCAAAATAGGCTCATTACATCATCCTTTGGTTATCTAAATAACCTTCCTAGTGACTGAAGTGGAGTCATGGACCAAAGTAAGACCAAATGAAGCTCAATACACTCAATTAGGACCAAAATAGGCTCATTACATCATCCTTTGGTTATCTAAACCTTCCAAGTGACTAAAATGGAAGAATTGACCAAAGTAAGACCAAGTGAAACTCAATACACTCAATTAGGACCAAAATTGGCTCATTACATCATCCTTTGATTATCTAAACCTTCATAGTGGCTAAAATGTAGTCATGGACTAATGTAAGACCCAATGAAGCTCAATACATTCAATTAGGACCAAAATAGGCTCATTACATCATCCTTCCGTTATCTAAACCTTCCTAGTAACTAAAATGGAAGAATTGACCAATGTAAGACATAATGAAGCTCAACACACTCAATTAGGACCAAAATAGACTCATTACATCATCCTTTGGTTATCTAAACCTTCCTAGTGACTAAAGTGGAGTCATGGACAAAAGTAAGACCAAATGAAACTCAATACATTTAATTAGGACCAAAATAGGCTCATTACATCATCCTTTCGTTATCTAAACCTTCGTAGTAACTAAAATGGAAGAATTGACCAAAGTAAGACCGAATGAAGCTCAATACACTCAATTAGGACCAAAATAGGCTCATTACATCTTCCTTTGCTTATTTACACCATCCTAGTGACTAAAATGGAGTCATTGACCAAAGTAAGACAAAATGAAGCTCAACGCACTTAATTAGGACCAAAATAGGCTCATTACATCATCCTTTGGTTATCTAAATAACCTTCCTAGTGACTGAAGTGGAGTCATGGACCAAATTAAGACCAAATGAAGCTCAATACACTCAATTAGGACCAAAATAGGCTCATTACATCATCCTTTGGTTATCTAAACCTTCCAAGTGACTAAAATGGAAGAATTGACCAAAGTAAAACCAAGTGAAGCTCAATACACTCAATTAAAACCAAAATAGGCTCATTAAGTCATCCTTTGGTTATCTAAACCTTCCTAGTGGCTAAAATGGTGTCATGAACCAAAGTAAGATCCAATGAAGCTCAATACATTCAATTAGGACCAAAATAGGATCATTACATCATCCTTTCGTTATCTAAACCTTCCTAGTAAATAAAATGGAAGAATTAACCAAAGTAAGACATAATGAAGCTCAATACACTCAATTAGGACCAAAATAGGCTCATTACATCATCCTTTGGTTATCTAAACCTTCCTAGTGACTAAAATGAAAGAATTGACCAAAGTAAGACCTAATGAAGCTCAATACACTCAATTAGGACCAAAATAGGCTCATTACATCATCCTTTCGTTATCTAAACCTTCTAACGACTAAAATGGAGTCATTAACCAAAGTAAGGCCAAATGAAGCTCAATACATTCAATGAGGACCAAAATAGGCTCATTACATCATCCTTCGGTTATCTAAACCTTCTAGTGACTAAAATGAAAGAATTGACCAAAGTAAGACCGAATGAAGCTCAATATACTCAATTCGGACCAAAATAGGCTCATTACATCATCCTTTGGTTATCTAAACTTCCAAGTGACTAAAATGGAAGAATTGACCAAAGTAAGACCAATGAAGCTCAATACACTCAATTAGGACCAAAATAGGCTCATTACATCATCCTTTGGTTATCTAAACTTCCTCATGACTAAAATGGCGTCATTGACCAAAGTAAGACCAAATGAAGCTCAATACATTTCATTAGGACCAAAATAGGCTCATTACATCAGCCTTTCGTTATCTAAACCTTCCTAGTAACTAAAATGGAAGAATTAACCAAAGTAAGACCTAATGAAGCTCAATACACTCAATTAGGACCAAAATAGGCTCATTACATCATCCTTTTGACACCATCCTAGTAACTAAAACTGACCACTGAAGCTCAATACACTCAATTGGACCAAATAGGCTCATTACATCATCTTTGGTTATCTAAACCTTCTAGTGACTAAAGTGGAGTCATGGACCAAAGTAAGACCAAATGAAGCTCAATGCACTCAATTAGGACCAAAATAGGCTCATTACATCATCCTTTGGTTATCTAAATAACCTTCCTAGTGACTGAAGTGGGGTCATGGACCAAAGTAAGACCAAATGAAGCTCAATACACTCAATTAGGACCAAAATAGGCTCATTACATCATCCTTTGGTTATCTAAACCTTCCAAGTGACTAAAATGGAAGAATTGACCAAAGTAAGACCAAGTGAAGCTCAATACACTCAATTAAGACCAAAATAGGCTCATTACATCATCCTTTGGTTATCTAAACCTCCTAGTGGCTAAAATGGTGTCATGGACCAAAGTAAGATCCAATGAAGCTCAATACATTCAATTAGGACCAAAAATAGGCTCATTACATCATCCTTTCGTTATCTAAACCTTCCTAGTAAATAAAATGGAAGAATTAACCAAAGTAAGACATAATGAAGCTCAATACACTCAATTAGGACCAAAATAGGCTCATTACATCATCCTTTGGTTATCTAAACCTTCCTAGTGACTAAAACTGAAAGAATTGACAAAAGTAAGACCTAATGAAGCTCAATACACTCAATTAGGACCAAAATAGGCTCATTACATCATCCTTTCGTTATGTAAACCTTCTTAACGACTAAAATGGCGTCATTGACCAAAGTAAGGCCAAATGAAGCTCAATACATTCAATTAGGACCAAAATAGGCTCATTACATCATCCTTCGGTTATCTAAACCTTCATAGTGACTAAAATGAAAGAATTGACCAAAGTAAGACCGAATGAAGCTCAATATACTCAATTCGGACCAAAATAGGCTCATTACATCATCCTTTGGTTATCTAAACCTTCCAAGTGACCAAAATGGAAGAGTCATTGACCAAAGTAAGACCAAATGAAGCTCAATACATTCAATTAGGACCAAAGTAGGCTCATTACATCATCCTTTGGTTATCTAAACCTTCCTAATGACTAAAATGGCGTCATTGACCAAAGTAAGACCAAATGAAGCTCAATACATTTCATTAGGACCAAAATAGGCTCATTACATCAGCCTTTCGTTATCTAAACCTTCCTAGTAACTAAAATGGAAGAATTAACCAAAGTAAGACCTAATGAAGCTCAATACACTCAATTAGGACCAAAATAGGCTCATTACATCATCCTTTAGTCATCTACACCATCCTAGTAACTAAAATGGAATAATTGACAAAACTAAGACCTACTGAAGCTCAATACACTCAATTAGGACCAAAATAGGCTCATTACATCATCGTTTGGTTATCTAAACCTTCCTAGTGACTAAAGTGGAGTCATGGACCAAAGTAAGACCAAATGAAGCTCAATGCACTCAATTAGGACCAATATAGGATCATTACATCATCCTTTGGTTATCTAAATAACCTTCCTAGTGACTGAAGTGGAGTCATGGACCAAAGTAAGACCAAATGAAGCTCAATACACTCAATTAGGACCAAAATAGGCTCATTACATTATCCTTTGGTTATCTAAACCTTCCAAGTGACTAAAATTGAAGAATTGACCAAAGTAAGACCAAATGAAGCTCAATGCACTCAATTAGGACCAAAATAGGCTCATTACATCATCCTTTGGTTATCTAAATAACCTTCCTAGTGACTGAAGTGGAGTCATGGACCAAAGTAAGACCAAATGAAGCTCAATACACTCAATTAGGACCAAAATAGGCTCATTACATCATCCTTTGGTTATCTAAACCTTCCAAGTGACTAAAATTGAAGAATTGACCAAAGTAAGACCAAGTGAAACTCAATACACTCAATTACGACCAAAATAGGCTCATTACATCATCCTTTGATTATCTAAACCTTCATAGTGGCTAAAATGTAGTCATGGACTAAAGTAAGACCCAATGAAGCTCAAGACATTCAATTAGGACCAAAATAGGCTCATTACATCATCCTTCGTTATCTAAACCTTCCTAGTAACTAAAATGGATGAATTGACCAATGTAAGACATAATGAAGCTCAATACACTCAATTAGGGCCAAAATAGGCTCATTACATCATCCTTTGGTTATCTAAACCTTCCTAGTGACTAAATGAAAGAATTGACCAAAGTAAGACCTAATGAAGCTCAATACACTCAATTAGGACCAAAATAGGCTCATTACATCATCCTTTGGTTATCTAAACCTTCATAGTGGCTAAAATGTAGTCATGGACTAAAGTAAGACCAATGAAGCTCAATACATTCAATTAGGACCAAAATAGGCTCATTACATCATCCTTTCGTTATGTAAACCTTCCTAGTAACTAAAATGGAGTAAGACCAAATGGAACACCAAAGGTATATACACCTTTCTAATGAAGGGTCTCAAAGTACTGAACTTACAAATTAGGACCAAAATAGGCTCATTACATCATCCTTTGGTTATCTAAAAACCTTCCTAGTGACTGAAATGGAGTCATGACCAAGTAAGACCAAATGAAGCTCAATACACTCAATAGGACCAAAATAAGCTCATTACATCATCCTTTGGTTATCTAACCTTCCTAGTGCTAAAATGGAGTCATGGACCAAAGTAAGACCAATGAAGCTCAATACATCAATTAGGACCACAATAGGCTCATTAATCATCCTTTCGTTATCTAAACCTTCCTAGTAACTAAAATGGAAGAATGACCAAGAGACATAATGAAGCTCAATACACTCAATTAGGACCAAAATAGGCTCGTTACATCATCCTTTGGTTATCTAACCTTCTAGTGACTACAATGAAAGAATTGACCAAAGTAAGCCCTAATGAAGCTCAATACACTCAATTAGGACCAAAATAGGCTCATTACATCATCCTTTGGTTATCTAAACCTTCTTAACGACTAAAATGGAGTCATTGACCAAAGTAAGACCAAATGAAGCTCAATACATTCAATTAGGACCAAAGTAGGCTCATTACATCATCCTTTGGTTATCTAAACCTTCCAAGTGACTAAAATGGAAGAATTGACCAAAGTAAGACCAAGTGAGGCTCAATACACTCAATTAGGACCAAAATAGGCTGATTACATCATCCTTTGGTTATCTAAACCTTCCTAATGACTAAAATGGCGTCATTGACCAAAGTAAGACCAAATGAAGCTCAATACACTTAATTAGGACCAAAATAGGCTCATTACATCATCCTTTCGTTATCTAAACCTTCCTAGTAACTAAAATGGAAGAATTGACTAAAGTAAGACCTAATGAAGCTCAATACACTCAATTAGGACCAAAATAGGCTCATTACATCATCCTTTGGTTATCTACACCATCCTAGTAACTAAAATGGAATAATTGACCAAAGTAAGACCTACTGAAGCTCAATACACTCAATTAGGACCAAAATAGGCTCATTACATGATCCTTTGGTAATCTAAACCTTCCTAGTGACTAAAATGAAAGAATTGACCAAAGTAAGACGTAATGAAACTCAACACACTCAATTAGGACCAAAATAGGCTCATTACATCATCGTTTGGTTATCTAAACCTTCCTAGTGACTAAAGTGGAGTCATGGACCAAAGTAAGACCAAATGAAGCTCAATGCACTCAATTAGGACCAAAATAGGCTCATTACATCATTCTTTGGTTATCTAAACCTTCCTAATGACTAAAATGGCGTCATTGACAAAAGTAAGACCAAATGAAGCTCAATACATTTAATTAGGACCAAAATAGGCTCATTACATCATCCTTTCGTTATCTAAACCTTCCTAGTAACTAAAATGGAAGAATTGACCAAAGTAAGACCCAATGAAGCTCAATACACTCAATTAGGACCAAAATAGGCTCATTACATCATCCTTTGGTTATCTAAATAACCTTCCTAGTGACTGAAGTAGAGTCATGGACCAAAGTAACACCAAATGAAGCTCAATACACTCAATTAGGACCAAAATAGGCTCATTAAATCATCCTTTGGTTATCTAAACCTTCCAAGTGACTAAAATGGAAGAATTGACCAAAGTAAGACCAAGTGAAACTCAATACACTCAATTAGGACCAAAATAGGCTCATTACATCATCCTTTGGTTAACTAAACCTTCATAGTGGCTAAAATGTAGTCATGGACTAAAGTAAGACCCAATGAAGCTCAATACATTCAATTAGGACAAAAATAGGCTCATTAAATCATCCTTTCGTTATCTAAACCTTCCTAGTAACTAAAATGGAAGAATTGACCAATGTAAGACCTAATGAAGCTCAATACACTCAATTAGGACCAAAATAGGCTCATTACATCATCCTTTGGTTATCTAAACCTTCCTAGTGACTAAAATGAAAGAATTGACCAAAGTAAGACCTAATGAAGCTCAATACACTCAATTAGGACCAAAATAGGCTCATTACATCATCCTTTGGTTATCTAAACCTTCCTAATGACTAAAATGGAGTCATTGACCAAAGTTAAACCAATTGAAGCTCAATACACTCAATTAGGACCAACATAGGCTCATTACATCATCCTTTGGTTATCTAAACCTTCCAAGTGACTAAAATGGAAGAATTGACCAAAGTAAGACCTAATGAAGCTCAATACACTCAATTAGGACCAAAACTGGCTCATTACATCTTCCTTTGGTTTTCTACACCATCCTAGTAACTAAAATGGAAGAATTGAACAAAGTAAGACCTAATGAAGCTCAATACACTCAATTAAGACCAAAATAGGCTCATTACATCATCCTTTGGTTATCTAATCGTTCCTAATGACTAAAATGGAGTCATTGACCAAAGTAAGACCCAATGAAGCTCAATACATTCAATTAGGACCACAATAGGCTCATTACATCATCCTTTCGTTATCTAAACCTTCCTAGTAACTAAAATGGAAGAATTGACCAAAGAGACATAATGAAGCTCAATACACTCAATTAGGACCAAAATAGGCTCGTTACATCACCTTTGGTATCTAAACCTTCCTAGTGACTACAATGAAAAATTGACCAAGTAAGCCTAATGAAGCTCTATACACTCAATTAGACCAAAATAGCTCATTACATCATCCTTGGTTATCTAAACCTTCTTAACGACTAAAATAGAGTCATGACCAAAGTAAGACCAAATGAAGCTCAATACATTCAATTAGACCAAAGTAGCTCATTACATCATCTTTGGTTATCTAAACCTTCCTAATGACTAAAATGGCGTCATTGACCAAAGTAAGACCAAATGAAGCTCAATACATTTCATTAGGACCAAAATAGGCTCATTACATCAGCCTTTCGTTATCTAAACCTTCCTAGTAACTAAAATGGAAGAATTAACCAAAGTAAGACCTAATGAAGCTCAATACACTCAATTAGGACCAAAATAGGCTCATTACATCATCCTTTAGTCATCTACACCATCCTAGTAACTAAAATGGAATAATTGACAAAACTAAGACCTACTGAAGCTCAATACACTCAATTAGGACCAAAATAGGCTCATTACATCATCGTTTGGTTATCTAAACCTTCCTAGTGACTAAAGTGGAGTCATGGACCAAAGTAAGACCAAATGAAGCTCAATGCACTCAATTAGGACCAAATATAGGATCATTACATCATCCTTTGGTTATCTAAATAACCTTCCTAGTGACTGAAGTGGAGTCATGGACCAAAGTAAGACCAAATGAAGCTCAATACACTCAATTAGGACCAAAATAGGCTCATTACATATCCTTTGGTTATCTAAACCTTCCAAGTGACTAAAATTGAAGAATTGACCAAAGTAAGACCAAATGAAGCTCATGCACTCAATTAGGACCAAAATAGGCTCATTACATCATCCTTTGGTTATCTAAATAACCTTCCTAGTGACTGAAGTGAGTCATGGACCAAATAAGACCAAATGAAGCTCAATACACTCATTAGGACCAAATAGGCTCATTACATCATCCTTTGGTTATCTAAACCTTCCAAGTGACTAAAATTGAAGAATTGACCAAAGTAAGACCAAGTGAAACTCAATACACTCAATTAGGACCAAAATAGGCTCATTACATCATCCTTTGATTATCTAAACCTTCATAGTGGCTAAAATGTAGTCATGGACTAAAGTAAGACCCAATGAAGCTCAAGACATTCAATTAGGACCAAAATAGGCTCATTACATCATCCTTTCGTTATCTAAACCTTCCTAGTAACTAAAATGGAAGAATTGACCAATGTAAGACATAATGAAGCTCAATACACTCAATTAGGGCCAAAATAGGCTCATTACATCATCCTTTGGTTATCTAAACCTTCCTAGTGACTAAAATGAAAGAATTGACCAAAGTAAGACCTAATGAAGCTCAATACACTCAATTAGGACCAAAATAGGCTCATTACATCATCCTTTGGTTATCTAAACCTTCATAGTGGCTAAAATGTAGTCATGGACTAAAGTAAGACCCAATGAAGCTCAATACATTCAATTAGGACCAAAATAGGCTCATTACATCATCCTTTCGTTATGTAAACCTTCCTAGTAACTAAAATGGAGTCATTGACCAAAGTAAGACCAAATGAAGCTCAACGCACTTAATTAGGACCAAAATAGGCTCATTATATCATCCTTTGGTTATCTAAATAACTTTCCTAGTGACTGAAGTGGAGTCATGGACCAAAGTAAGACCAAATGAAGCTCAATACACTCAATTAGGACCAAAATAGGCTCATTACATCATCCTTTGGTTATCTAAATAACCTTCCTAGTGACTGAAGTGGAGTCATGGACCAAAGTAAGACCAAATGAAGCTCAATACACTCAACTAGGACCAAAATAGGCTCATTACATCATCCTTTGGTTATCTAAACCTTCCTAGTGGCTAAAATGGTGTCATGGACCAAAGTAAGACCCAATGAAGCTCAATACATTCAATTAGGACCACAATAGGCTCATTACATCATCCTTTCGTTATCTAAACCTTCCTAGTAACTAAAATGGAAGAATTGACCAAAGTAAGACATAATGAAGCTCAATACACTCAATTAGGACCAAAATAAGCTCGTTACATCATCCTTTGGTTATCTAAACCTTCCTAGTGACTACAATGAAAGAATTGACCAAAGTAAGCCCTAATGAAGTCAATACACTCAATTAGGACCAAAATAGGCTCATTACATCATCCTTTGGTTATCTAAACCTTCTTAACGACTAAAATGGAGTCATTGACCAAAGTAAGACCAAATGAAGCTCAATACATTCAATTAGGACCAAAGTAGGCTCATTACATCATCCTTTGGTTATCTAAACCTTCCAAGTGACTAAAATGGAAGAATTGACCAAAGTAAGACCAAGTGAAGCTCAATACACTCAATTAGGACCAAAATAGGCTGATTACATCATCCTTTGGTTATCTAAACCTTCCTAATGACTAAAATGGCGTCATTGACCAAAGTAAGACCAAATGAAGCTCAATACACTTAATTAGGACCAAAATAGGCTCATTACATCATCCTTTCGTTATCTAAACCTTCCTAGTAACTAAAATGGAAGAATTGACAAAGTAAGACCTAATGAAGCTCAATACACTCAATTAGGACCAAAATAGGCTCATTACATCATCCTTTGGTTATCTACACCATCCTAGTAACTAAAATGAATAATTGACCAAAAGTAAGACCTACTGAAGCTCAAATACACTCAATTAGGACCAAAATAGGCTCATTACATGATCCTTTGGTAATCTAAACCTTCCTAGTGGACTAAAATGAAAGAATTGACCAAAGTAAGACGTAATGAAACTCAAACATACTCAATTAGGACCAAAATAGGCTCATTACATCATCGTTTGGTTATCTAAACCTTCCTAGTGACTAAAGTGGAGTCATTGACCAAAGTAAGACCAAATGAAGCTCAATACACTCAATTAGGACCAAAATAGGCTCATTACATCATTCTTTGGTTATCTAAACCTTCCTAATGACTAAAATGGCGTCATTGACAAAGTAAGACCAAATGAAGCTCAATACATTTAATTAGGACCAAAATAGGCTCATTACATCATCCTTTCGTTATCTAAACCTTCCTAGTAACTAAAATGGAAGAATTGACCAAAGTAAGACCCAGTGAAGCTCAATACACTCAATTAGGACCAAAATAGGCTCATTACATCATCCTTTGGTTATCTAAATAACCTTCCTAGTGACTGAAGTGGAGTCATGGACCAAAGTAACACCAAATGAAGCTCAATACACTCAATTAGGACCAAATAGGCTCATTACATCATCCTTTGGTTATCTAAACCTTCAAGTGACTAAAATGGAAAGAATTGACCAAAGTAAGACCAAGTGAAACTCAATACACTCAATTAGGACCAAAATAGGCTCATTACATCATCCTTTGGTTAACTAAACCTTCATAGTGGCTAAAATGTAGTCATGGACTAAAGTAAGACCCAATGAAGCTCAATACATTCAATTAGGACAAAATAGGCTCATTAAATCATCCTTTCGTTATCTAAACCTTCCTAGTAACTAAAATGGAAGAATTGACCAATGTAAGACCTAATGAAGCTCAATACACTCAATTAGGACCAAAATAGGCTCATTACATCATCCTTTGGTTATCTAAACCTTCCTAGTGACTAAAATGAAAGAATTGACCAAAGTAAGACCTAATGAAGCTCAATACACTCAATTAGGACCAAAATAGGCTCATTACATCATCCTTTGGTTATCTAAACCTTCCTAATGACTAAAATGGAGTCATTGACCAAAGTTAAACCAATTGAAGCTCAATACACTCAATTAGGACCAACATAGGCTCATTACATCATCCTTTGGTTATCTAAACCTTCCAAGTGACTAAAATGGAAGAATTGACCAAAGTAAGACCTAATGAAGCTCAATACACTCAATTAGGACCAAAACTGGCTCATTACATCTTCCTTTGGTTTTCTACACCATCCTAGTAACTAAAATGGAAGAATTGAACAAAGTAAGACCTAATGAAGCTCAATACACTCAATTAAGACCAAAATAGGCTCATTACATCATCCTTTGGTTATCTAACGTTCCTAATGACTAAAATGGAGTCATTGACCAAAGTAAGACCAATGAAGCTCAATACATTCAATTAGGACCACAATAGGCTCATTACATCATCCTTTCGTTATCTAAACCTTCCTAGTAACTAAGGAAGAAATTGACCAAAGATAATGAAGCTCAATACACTCAATTAGGACCAAAATAGGCTCGTTACATCATCCTTTGTTATCTAAACCTTCCTAGTGACTAAAATGAAGAATTGACCAAAGTAAGCCCTAATGAAGCTCAATACACTCAATTAGGACCAAAATAGGCTCATTACATCATCCTTTGGTTATCTAAACCTTCTAAGACTAAAATGGAGTCATGGACCAAAGTAAGACCAAATGAAGCTCAATACATTCAATTAGGACCAAAATAGGCTCATTACATCATCCTTTGGTTATCTAAACCTTCAAGTGACTAAATGGAGACCAAAGTAAGACCAAGTGAAGCTCAATACACTCAATTAGGACCAAAATAGGCTTACATCATCCTTTGGTTATCTAAACCTTCCTAATGACTAAAATGGCGTCATTGACCAAGTAAGACCAAATGAAGCTCAATACACTTAATTAGGACCAAAATAGGCTCATTACATCATCCTTTCGTTATCTAAACCTTCCTAGTAACTAAAATGGAAGAATTGACAAAAGTAAGACCTAATGAAGCTCAATACACTCAATTAGGACCAAAATAGGCTCATTACATCATCCTTTGGTTATCTACACCATCCTAGTAACTAAAATGGAATAATTGACCAAAGTAAGACCTAATGAAGCTCAATACACTCAATTAGACCAAAATAGGCTCATTACATGATCCTTTGGTAATCTAAACCTTCCTAGTGACTAAAATGGAGAATTGACCAAAGTAAGACGTAATGAAACTCAACACACTCAATTAGGACCAAAATAGGCTCATACATCATCGTTTGGTTATCTAAACCTTCCAGTGACTAAAGTGGTTGGACCAAAGTAAGACCAAATGAAGCTCAATGCACTCAATTAGGACCAAAATAGGCTCATTACATCATTCTTGGTTATCTAAACCTTCCTAATGACTAAAATGGCGTCATTGACAAAAGTAAGACCAAATGAACTCAATACATTTAATTAGGACCAAAATAGGCTCATTACATCATCCTTTCGTTATCTAAACCTTCCTAGTAACTAAAATGGAAGAATTGACCAAAGTAAGACCCAATGAAGCTCAATACACTCAATTAGGACCAAAATAGGCTCATTACATCATCCTTTGGTTATCTAAATAACCTTCCTAGTGACTGAAGTGAGTCATGGACCAAGTAACACCAAATGAAGCTCAATACACTCAATTAGGACCGAAATAGGCTCATTACATCATCCTTTGGTTATCTAAACCTTCCAAGTGACTAAAATGGAAGAATTGACCAAAGTAAGACCAAGTGAAACTCAATACACTCAATTAGGACCAAAATAGGCTCATTACATCATCCTTTGGTTAACTAAACCTTCATAGTGGCTAAAATGTAGTCATGGACTAAAGTAAGACCCAATGAAGCTCAATACATTCAATTAGGACAAAATAGGCTCATTAAATCATCCTTTCGTTATCTAAACCTTCCTAGTAACTAAAATGGAAGAATTGACCAATGTAAGACCTAATGAAGCTCAATACACTCAATTAGGACCAAAATAGGCTCATTACATCATCCTTTGGTTATCTAAACCTTCCTAGTGACTAAAATGAAAGAATGGACCAAAGTAAGACCTAATGAAGCTCAATACACTCAATTAGGACCAAAATAGGCTCATTA
>RYYW01000042.1:170777-197511 GCA_013621005.1 Aeschynomene evenia | reverse complement strand
CACTCAATTAGCACCAAAATAGGCTCATTACATCATCCTTTGGTTATCTACAACATCCTAGTGACTAAAATGGAGCCATTGACCAAAGTAAGACCAAATGAAGCTCAATACACTCAATTAGGACCAAAATAGGCTCATTACATCATCCTTTGTTTATCTAAACCTTCCTAGTGACTAAAATGGAGCCATTGACCAGAGTAAGACAAAATGAAGCTCAATACACTCAATTAGCACCAAAATAGGCTCATTACATCATCCTTTGGTTATCTACAACATCCTAGTGACTAAAATGGCCATTGACCAAAGTAAGACCAAATGAAGCTCAATACACTCAATTAGGACCACAATAGGCTCATTGCATCATCCTTTGTTTATCTAAACTTCCTAGTGACTAAAATGGAGCCATTGACCAAAGTAAGACCAAATGAAGCTCAATACACTCAATTAGGACCAAAATAGGCTCATTACATCATCCTTTGGTTATCTACAACATCCTAGTGACTAAAATGGAGCCATTGACCAAGTAAGACAAATGAAGCTCAATACACTCAATTAGGACCAAAATAGGCTCATTACATCATCCTTTGTTTATCTATCCTAGTGACTAAAATGGAGCCATTGACAAAGTAAGACCAAATAAGCTCAATACACTCAATTAGGACCAATAGGCTCATTACATCATCCTTTTTTATCTAACCTTCCTAGTGACTAAAATGGAGCCATTGACCAGAGTAAGACAAAATGAAGCTCAATACAGTTAATTAGCACCAAAATAGGCTCATTACATCATCCTTTGAATATCTACAACATCCTAGTGACTAAAATGGACCATTGACCAAAGTAAGACCAAATGAAGCTCAATACACTCAATTAGGACCAAAATAGGCTCATTACATCATCCTTTGTTTATCTTAACCTTCCTAGTGACATGGAGCCTTTGACCAAGTAAGACCAAATGAAGCTCAATACACTCAATTAGACCAAAATAGGCTCATTACATCATCCTTTGGTTATCTACAACATCCTAGTGACTAAAATGGAGCCATTGACCAAAGTAAAAAATGAAGCTCAATACACTCAATTAGGACCAAAATAGGCTCATTACATCATCCTTTGTTTATCTAAACCTTCCTACTGACTAAAATGGAGCCATTGACCAGAGTAAGACAAAATGAAGCTCAATACACTCAATTAGCACCAAAATAGGCTCATTACATCATCCTTTGGTTATCTACAACATCCTAGTGACTAAAATGGAGCCATTGACCAAAGTAAGACCAAATGAAGCTCAATACACTCAATTAGGACCAAATAGGCTCATTACATCATCCTTTGTTTATCTAAACCTTCCTAGTGACTAAATGGAGCCATTGACCAAAGTAAGACCAAATGAAGCTCAATACACTCAATTAGGACCAAAATAGGCTCATTACATCATCCTTTGGTTATCTACAACATCCTAGTGACTAAAATGGAGCCATTGACCAAAGTAAGACCAAATGAAGCTCAATACACTCAATTAGGACCAAAATAGGCTCATTACATCATCCTTTGTTTATCTAAACCTTCCTAGTGACTAAAATGGAGCCATTGACCAAGTAAGACAAATGAAGCTCAATACACTCAATTAGGACCAAAATAGGCTCATTACATCATCCTTTGGTTATCTACAACATCCTAGTGACTAAAATGGAGCCATTGACCAAAGTAAGACCAAATGAAGCTCAATACACTCAATTAGGACCACAATAGGCTCATTACATCATCCTTTTTTTATCTAAACCTTCCTAGTGACTAAAATGGAGCCATTGACCAGAGTAAGACAAAATGAAGCTCAATACACTTAATTAGCACCAAAATAGGCTCATTACATCATCCTTTGAATATCTACAACATCCTAGTGACTAAAATGGACCCATTGACCAAAGTAAGACCAAATGAAGCTCAATACACTCAATTAGGACCAAAATAGGCTCATTACATCATCCTTTGTTTATCTTAGCCTTCCTAGTGACTTAAATGGAGTCTTTGACCAGAGTAAGACCAAATGAAGCTCAATACACTCAATTAGACCAAAAATAGGCTCATTACATCATCCTTTGGTTATCTACAACATCCTAGTGACTAAAATGGAGCCATTGATTAAAGTAAGACAAAATAAAGCTCAATACACTCAATTAGGACCACAATAGGCTCATTACATCATCCTTTTTTTATCTAAACCTTCCTGTGACTAAAATGGAGCCACACCAGAGTAAGACAAATGAAGCTCAATACAGTTAATTAGCACCAAAATAGGCTCATTACATCATCCTTTGAATATCTACAACATCCTAGTGACTAAAATGGACCCATTGACCAAAGTAAGACCAAATGAAAACTCAATACACTCAATTAGGACCAAAATAGGCTCATTACATCATCCTTTGTTTATCTTAGCCTTCCTAGTGACTTAAATGCAGCCTTTGACCAAAGTAAGACCAAATGAACCTCAATACACTCAATTAGGACCAAAATAGGCTCATTACATCATCCTTTGTTTATCTAAACCTTCCTAGTGACTAAAATGGAGCCATTGACCAGAGTAAGACAAAATGAAGCTCAATACACTCAATTAGCACCAAAATAGGCTCATTACATCATCCTTTGGTTATCTACAACATCCTAGTGACTAAAATGGAGCCATTGACCAAAGTAAGACCAAATGAAGCTCAATACACTCAATTAGGACCAAATAGGCTCATTACATCATCCTTTGTTTATCTAAACCTTCCTAGTGACTAAAATGGAGCCATTGACCAAAGTAAGACCAAATGAAGCTCAATACACTCAATTAGGACCAAAATAGGCTCATTACATCATCCTTTGTTTATCTAACCTTCCTAGTGACAAAATGGAGCTTTGACCAAGTAAGACAAATGAAGCTCAATACACTCAATTAGACCCAAAATAGGCTCATTACATCATCCTTTGGTTATCTCAACATCCTAGTGACTAAAATGGAGCCATTGATTAAAAGTAAGACAAATAAAGCTCAATACACTCAATTAGGACCACAATAGGCTCATTACATCATCCTTTTTTTATCTAAACCTTCCTGTGACTAAAATGGAGCCATTACCAAGAAAGACAAAATGAAGCTCATACAGTTAATTAGCACCAAAATAGGCTCATTACATCATCCTTTGAATATCTACAACATCCTAGTGACTAAAATGGACCCATTGACCAAAGTAAGACAAAATGAAGCTCAATACACTCAATTAGGACCAAAATAGGCTCATTACATCATCCTTTGTTTATCTAGCCTTCCTAGTGACTTAAATGCAGCCTTTGACCAGAGTAAGACAAAATGAAGCTCAATACACTCAATTACAAAAATAGGCTCATTACATCATCCTTTGGTTATCTACAACATCCTAGTGACTAAATGGAGCCATTGACCAAGTAAGACCAAATGAAGCTCAATACATCAATTAGGACCAAATAGGCTCATTACATCATCCTTTGTTTATCTAAACCTTCCTACTGACTAAAAATGGAGCCATTGACCAAGTAAGACAAATGAAGCTCAATACACTCATTAGCACCAAATAGGCTCATTACATCATCCTTTGGTTATCTACACATCCTAGTGACTAAAATGGAGCCATTGACCAAGTAGACCAAATGAAGCTCAATACACTCAATTAGGACCACAATAGGCTCATTGCATCATCCTTTGTTTATCTAAACCTTCCTAGTGACTAAATGGAGCCATTGACCAAAGTAGACCAAATGAAGCTCAATACACTCAATTAGGACCAAAATAGGCTCATTACATATCCTTTGGTTATCTACAACATCCTAGTGACTAAAATGGAGCCATGACAAAGTAAGACGAAATGAAGCCAATCACTCAATTAGACAAAAAGGCCATTACATCATCCTTTGGTTTTCGACAACATCCTAGTGACAAAATGAAACATTGACAAAGTAAGACAAATGAAGCTCAATACACCAATTAGGACCACAATAGGCTCATTACATCATCCTTTTTTTATCTAAACCTTCCTAGTGACTAAAATGGAGCCATTGACCAAAGTAAGACAAATGAAGCTCAATACAGTTAATTAGCACAAAATAGGCTCATTACATCATCCTTTGAATATCTACAACATCCTAGTGACTAAAATGGACCCATTGACCAAAGTAAGACCAAATGAAGCTCAATACACTCAATTAGGACCAAAATAGGCTCATTACATCATCCTTTGTTTATCTTAACCTTCCTAGTGACTAGATGGAGTCTTTGACCAGAGTAAGACCAAATGAAGCTCAATACACTCATTAGACCCAAAATAGGCTCATTACATCATCCTTTGGTTATCTACAACATCCTAGAGACTAAAATGGAGCCATTGACCAAAGTAAGTCCAAATGAAGCTCAATACACTCAATTAGGACCAAAATAGGCTCATTACATCATCCTTTGTTTATCTAAACCTTCCTACTGACTAAAATGGAGCCATTGACCAGAGTAAGAACAAATGAAGCTCAATAACTCAATTAGCACCAAAATAGGCTCATTACATCATCCTTTGTATCTACAACATCCTAGTGACTAAAATGGAGCCATTGACCAAGTAAGACCAAATGAAGCTCAATACACTCAATTAGGACCACAATAGGCTCATTGCATCAGCCTTTGTTTATCTAAACCTTCCTAGTGACTAAAATGGAGCCATTGACCAAAGTAAGACCAATGAAGCTCAATACACTCAATTAGGACCAAAAATAGGCTCATTACATCATCCTTTGGTTATCTACAACATCCTAGTGACTAAAATGGAGCCATTGACCAAAGTAAGACCAAAATGAAGCTTAATAAACTCAATTAGGACCAAAATAGGCACATTACATCATCCTTTGTTTATCTAAACCTTCCTAGTGACTAAAATGAAGCCATTGACCAAAGTAAGACCAAATGAAGCTCAATACACTTAATTAAGACCAAAATAGGCTCATTACATCATCCTTTGGTTATCTACAACATCCTAGTGACTAAAATGGAACCATTGACCAAAGTAAGACCAAATGAAGCTCAATACACTCAATTAGGACCACAATAGGCTCATTACATCATCCTTTTTTTATCTAAACCTTCCTAGTGACTAAAATGGAGCCATTGACCAGAGTAAGACAAAATGAAGCTCAATACATTTAATTAGCACCAAAATAGGCTCATTACATCATCCTTTGAATATCTACAACATCCTAGTGACTAAAATGGACCCATTGACCAAAGTAAGACCAAATGAAGCTCAATACACTCAATTAGGACCAAAATAGGCTCATTACATCATCCTTTGTTTATCTTAACCTTCCTAGTGACATAAATGGAGTCTTTGACCAGAGTAAGACCAAATGAAGCTCAATACACTCAATTAGACCCAAAATAGGCTCATTACATCATCCTTTGGTTATCTACAACATCCTAGTGACTAAAATGGAGCCATTGATTAAAGTAAGACAAAATAAAGCTCAATACACTCAATTAGGACCACAATAGGCTTATTACATCATCCTTTTTTTATCTAAACCTTCCTTGTGACTAAAATGGAGCCATTCACCAGAGTAAGACAAATTTAAGCTCAATACAGTTAATTAGCACCAAAATAGGCTCATTACATCATCCTTTGAATATCTACAACATCCTAGTGACTAAAATGGACCCATTGACCAAAGTAAGACCAAATGAAACTCAATACACTCAATTAGGACCAAAATAGGCTCATTACATCATCCTTTGTTTATCTTAGCCTTCCTAGTGACTTAAATGCAGCCTTTGACCAGAGTAAGACAAAATGAAGCTCAATACACTCAATTAGCACCAAAATAGGCTCATTACATCATCCTTTGGTTATCTACAACATCCTAGTGACTAAAATGGAGCCATTGACCAAAGTAAGACCAAATGAAGCTCAATACACTCAATTAGGACCAAAATAGGCTCATTACATCATCCTTTGTTTATCTAAACCTTCCTACTGACTAAAATGGAGCCATTGACCAGAGTAAGACAAAATGAAGCTCAATACACTCAATTAGCACCAAAATAGGCTCATTACATCATCCTTTGGTTATCTACAACATCCTAGTGACTAAAATGGAGCCATTGACCAAAGTAAGACCAAATGAAGCTCAATACACTCAATTAGGACCACAATAGGCTCATTGCATCATCCTTTGTTTATCTAAACCTTCCTAGTGACTAAAATGGAGCCATTGACCAAAGTAAGACCAAATGAAGCTCAATACACTCAATTAGGACCAAAATAGGCTCATTACATCAATCCTTTGTGTTCATTACTACTATACATCCGATCTAGTGACTAAAATGGAGCCATTGACCAAAGTAAGACGAAATGAAGCTCAATACACTCAATTAGGACCAAAATAGGCTCATTACATCATCCTTTGGTTTTCGACAACATCCTAGTGACTAAAATGGAACCATTGACCAAAGTAAGACCAAATGAAGCTCAATACACTCAATTAGGACCACAATAGGCTCATTACATCATCCTTTTTTTATCTAAACCATCCTAGTGACTAAAATGGAGCCATTGACCAGAGTAAGACAAAATGAAGCTCAATACAGTTAATTAGCACCAAAATAGGCTCATTACATCATCCTTTGAATATCTACAACATCCTAGTGACTAAAATGGACCCATTGACCAAAGTAAGACCAAATGAAGCTCAATACACTCAATTAAGACCAAAATAAGCTCATTACATCATCCTTTGTTTATCTTAACCTTCCTAGTGACATAGATGGAGTCTTTGACCAGAGTAAGACCAAATGAAGCTCAATACACTCAATTAGACCCAAAATAGGCTCATTACATCATCCTTTGGTTATCTACAACATCCTAGTGACTAAAATGGAGCCATTGACCAAAGTAAGTCCAAATGAAGCTCATACACTCAATTAGGACCAAATAGGCTCATTACATCATCCTTTGTTTATCTAAACCTTCCTAGTGACTAAAATGGAGCCATTGACCAGAGTAAGACAAAATGAAGCTCAATAACTCAATTAGCACCAAAATAGGCTCATTACATCATCCTTTGGTTATCTACAACATCCTAGTGACTAAAATGGAGCCATTGACCAAAGTAAGACCAAATGAAGCTCAATACACTCAATTAGGACCACAATAGGCTCATTGCATCAGCCTTTGTTTATCTAAACCTTCCTAGTGACTAAAATGGAGCCATTGACCAAAGTAAGACCAACTGAAGCTCAATACACTCATTAGGACCAAAATAGGCTCATTACATCATCCTTTGGTTATCTACAACATCCTAGTGACTAAAATGAGCCATTGACCAAAGTAAGACCAAATGAAGCTTCAATAAACTCAATTAGGACCAAAATAGGCACATTACATCATCCTTTGTTTATCTAAACCTTCCTAGTGACTAAAATGAAGCCATTGACCAAAGTAAGACCAAATGAAGCTCAATACACTTAATTAGACCAAAATAGGCTCATTACACATCATCCTTTGGTTATCTACAACATCCTAGTGACTAAAATGGAGCCATTGACCAAAGTAAGACCAAATGAAGCTCAATACACTCAATTAGGACCACAATAGGCTCATTACATCATCCTTTTTTTATCTAAACCTTCCTAGTGACTAAAATGGAGCCATTGACCAGAGTAAGACAAAATGAAGCTCAATACATTAATTAGCACCAAAATAGGCTCATTACATCATCCTTTGAATATCTACAACATCCTAGTGACTAAAATGGACCCATTGACCAAAGTAAGACCAAATGAAGCTCAATACACTCAATTAGGACCAAAATAGGCTCATTACATCATCCTTTGTTTATCTTAACCTTCCTAGTGACATAAAATGGAGCTCTTTGACCAGAGTAAGACCAAATGAAGCTCAATACACTCAATTAGACCAAAAATAGGCTCATTACATCATCCTTTGGTTATCTACAACATCCTAGTGACTAAAATGGAGCCATTGATAAAGTAAGACAAATAAGCTCAATACACTCAATTAGGACCACAATAGGCTCATTACATCATCCTTTTTTTATCTAAACCTTCCTTGTGACTAAAATGGAGCCATTGACCAGAGTAAGACAAAATGAAGCTCAATACAGTTAATTAGCACCAAAATAGGCTCATTACATCATCCTTTGAATATCTACAACATCCTAGTGACTAAAATGGACCCATTGACCAAAGTAAGACCAAATGAAGCTCAATACACTCAATTAGGACCAAAATAGGCTCATTACATCATCCTTTGTTTATCTTAACCTTCCTAGTGACTTAAATGGAGCCTTGACCAAAGTAAGACAAATGAAGCTATACACTCAATTAGACAAAATAGCCATTAATCAAAAAAGAAAAAAAAAAAATTAACCAATTGTCTTAATCTCCTTTTTACACTCTATGACTAAAATGGAGCCATTGACCAAGTAAGACAAAATGAGCTCAATACACTCAATTAGCACCAAAATAGGCTCATTACATCATCCTTTGGTTATCTACAACATCCTAGTGACTAAAATGGAGCCATTGACCAAAGTAAGACAAATGAAGCTCAATACACTCAATTAGGACCACAATAGGCTCATTACATCATCCTTTTTTATCTAAACTTCCTAGTGACTAAAATGGAGCCATTGACCAAAGTAAGACCAAATGAAGCTCAATACACTCAATTAGGACCAAAATAGGCTCATTACATCATCCTTTGTTTATCTAAACTTCCTAGTGACTAAAATGGAGCCATTGACCAGAGTAAGACCAAATGAAGCTCAATACACTCAATTAGGACCAAAATAGGCTCATTACATCATCCTTTGGTTATCTACAACATCCTAGTGACTAAAATGGAGCCATTGACCAAAGTAAGACAAATGAAGCTCAATACACTCAATTAGGACCACAATAGGCTCATTACATCATCCTTTGTTTATCTAAACTTCTAGTGACTAAATGGAGCCATTGACCAAAGTAAGACAAATGAAGCTCAATACACTCAATTAGCACCAAAATAGGCTCATTACATCATCCTTTGGTTATCTACAACATCCTAGTGACTAAATGACCATTGACCAAGTAAGACCAAATGAAGCTCAATACACTCAATTAGGACCAAAATAGGCTCATTACATCATCCTTTGTTTATCTAAACCTTCCTAGTGACTAAAATGGAGCCATTGACCAAAGTAAGACAAATGAAGCTCAATACACTCAATTAGGACCAAAATAGGCTCATTACATCATCCTTTGGTTATCTACAACATCCTAGTGACTAAAATGGACCATTGACCAAAGTAGACCAAATGAAGCTCAATACACTCAATTAGGACCAAATAGGCTCATACATCATCCTTTGTTTATCTAAACCTTCCTATGACTAAAATGAAGAGAAACAAATGAGCTAAACAAATTGACCAATAGTCATAATATTTTGACAAAATTAGGAAAAAGACCATTGACCAAGTAAGACCAAATGAAGCTCAATACACTCAATTAGGACCAAAATAGGCTCATTACATCATCCTTTGTTTATCTAAACTTCCTAGTGACTAAATGGAGCCTTTGACCAAAGTAAGACCAAATGAAGCTCAATACACTCAATTAGACCAAAATAGGCTCATTACATCATCCTTTGGTTATCTACAACATCCTAGTGACTAAAATGGAGCCATTGACCAAAGTAAGACAAATAAGCTCAATACACTCAATTAGGACCACAATAGGCTCATTACATCATCCTTTTTTTATCTAACCTTCCTAGTGACTAAAATGGAGCCATTGACCAGAGTAAGACAAATGAAGCTCAATACATCAATTAGCACCAAAATAGGCTCATTACATCATCCTTTGTTATCTACAACATCCTAGTGACTAAAATGGAGCCATTGACCAAAGTAAGACCAAATGAAGCTCAATACACTCAATTAGGACCAAAATAGGCTCATTACATCATCCTTTGTTTATCTAACCTTCCTAGTGACTAAAATGGAGCCATTGACCAGAGTAAGACAAAATGAAGCTCAATACACTCAATTAGCACCAAAATAGGCTCATTACATCATCCTTTGGTTATCTACAACATCCTAGTGACTAAAATGGAGCCTTTGACCAGAGTAAGACCAAATGAAGCTCAATACACTCAATTAGGACCAAAATAGGCTCATTACATCATCCTTTGTTTATCTAAACCTTCCTACTGACTAAAATGGAGCCATTGACCAAGTAAGACAAAATGAAGCTCAATACACTCAATTAGCACCAAAATAGGCTCATTACATCATCCTTTGGTTATCTACAACATCCTAGTGACTAAAATGGAGCCATTGACCAAAGTAAGACCAAATGAAGCTCAATACACTCAATTAGGACCAAATAGGCTCATTACATCATCCTTTGTTTATCTAAACCTTCCTAGTGACTAAAATGGAGCCATTGACCAAAGTAAGACAAATGAAGCTCAATACACTCAATTAGGACCAAAATAGGCTCATTACATCATCCTTTGGTTATCTACAACATCCTAGTGACTAAAATGGAGCCATTGACCAAAGTAAGACCAAATGAAGCTCAATACACTCAATTAGGACCAAAATAGGCTCATTACATCATCCTTTGTTTATCTAAACCTTCCTAGTGACTAAAATGGAGCCATTGACCAAAGTAAGACGAAATGAAGCTCAATACACTCAATTAGGACCAAAATAGGCTCATTACATCATCCTTTGGTTTTCTACAACATCCTAGTGACTAAAATGGAAGCCATTGACCAAAGTAAGACCAAATGAAGCTCAATACACTCAATTAGGACCACAATAGGCTCATTACATCATCCTTTGTTTATCTAAACTTCCTAGTGACTAAAATGGAGCCATTGACCAGAGTAAGACAAATGAAGCTCAATACACTCAATTAGCACCAAAATACGGCTCATTACATCATCCTTTGGATTATCTACAACATCCTAGTGACTAAAATGGACCCATTGACCAAAGTAAGACCAAATGAAGCTCAATACACTCAATTAGGACCAAAATAGGCTCATTACATCATCCTTTGTTTATCTTAACCTTCCTAGTGACATAAATGGAGCTTTGACCAGAGTAAGACCAAATGAAGCTCAATACACTCAATTAGACCAAAATAGGCTCATTACATCATCCTTTGGTTATCTACAACATCCTAGTGACTAAAATGGAGCCATTGACAAGTAAGACCAAATAAAGCTCAATACACTCAATTAGGACCACAATAGGCTCATTACATCATCCTTTTTTATCTAAACCTTCCTTGTGACTAAAATGGAGCCATTCACCAGAGTAAGACAAATGAAGCTCAATACAGTTAATTAGCACCAAAATAGGCTCATTACATCATCCTTTGAATATCTACAACATCCTAGTGACTAAAATGGACCATTGACCAAAGTAAGACCAAATGAAGCTCAATACACTCAATTAGGACCAAAATAGGCTCATTACATCATCCTTTGTTTATCTAACCTTCCTAGTGACTAAATGGAGCCATTGACCAAAGTAAGACCAAATGAAGCTCAATACACTCAATTAGGACCAAAATAGGCTCATTACATCATCCTTTGGTTATCTACAACATCCTAGTGACTAAAATGGAGCCATTGACCAAAGTAAGACCAAATGAAGCTCAATACACTCAATTAGGACCAAATAGGCTCATTACATCATCCTTTGTTTATCTAAACCTTCCTAGTGACTAAAATGGAGCCATTGACCAGAAGTAAGACAAAATGAAGCTCAATACACTCAATTAGCACCAAAATAGGCTCATTACATCATCCTTTGGTTATCTACAACATCCTAGTGACTAAAATGGAGCCATTGACCAAAGTAAGACCAAATGAAGCTCAATACACTCAATTAGGACCAAATAGGCTCATTACATCATCCTTTGTTTATCTAAACCTTCCTAGTGACTAAAATGGAGCCATTGACCAAAGTAAGACCAAATGAAGCTCAATACACTCAATTAGGACCAAAATAGGCTCATTACATCATCCTTTGGTTTATCTACAACATCCTAGTGACTAAAATGGAGCCATTGACCAAGTAAGACCAAATGAAGCTCAATACACTCAATTAGGACCAAAATAGGCTCATTACATCATCCTTTGGTTATCTAAACCTTCCTAGTGACTAAAATGGAGCCATTGACCAAAGTAAGACAAATGAAGCTCAATACACTCAATTAGGACCAAAATAGGCTCATTACATCATCCTTTGGTTATCTACAACATCCTAGTGACTAAAATGGAGCCATTGACCAAAGTAAGACCAAATGAAGCTCAATACACTCAATTAGGACCACAATAGGCTATTCATCATCCTTTGTTTATCTAAACCTTCCTAGTGACTAAAATGGAGCCATTGACCAAGTAAGACAAATGAAGCTCAATACACTCAATTAGCACCAAAATAGGCTCATTACATCATCCTTTGGTTATCTACAACATCCTAGTGACTAAATGGAGCCATTGACCAAAGTAAGACCAATGAAGCTCAATACACTCAATTAGGACCAAAATAGGCTCATTTACATCATCCTTTGTTTATCTAAACCTTCCTAGTGACTAAAATGGAGCCATTGACCAGAGTAAGACCAAATGAAGCTCAATACACTCAATTAGGACCAAAATAGGCTCATTACATCATCCTTTGGTTATCTACAACATCCTAGTGACTAAAATGGAGCCATTGATTAAAGTAAGACAAATAAAGCTCAATACACTCAATTAGGACCACAATAGGCTCATTACATCATCCTTTTTTTATCTAAACCTTCCTAGTGGACTAAAATGGAGCCATTGACCAGAGTAAGACAAAATGAAGCTCAATACAGTTAATTAGCACCAAAATAGGCTCATTACATCATCCTTTGGAATATCTACAACATCCTAGTGACTAAATGGACCCATTGACCAAAGTAAGACCAAATGAAGCTCAATACACTCAATTAGGACCAAAATAGGCTCATTACATCATCCTTTGTTTATCTAAACCTTCCTATGACTAAATGGAGCCATTGACCAGAGTAAGACCAAATGAAGCTCAATACACTCAATTAGGACCAAAATAGGCTCATTACATCATCCTTTGTTTATCTACAACCTCCTAGTGACTAAAATGGAGCCATTGACCAAAGTAAGACAAATGAAGCTCAATACACTCAATTAGGACCAAAATAGGCTCATTACATCATCCTTTGTTTATCTAAACCTTCCTAGTGACTAAAATGGAGCCATTGACCAAGTAAGACAAATGAAGCTCAATACACTCAATTAGCACCAAATAGGCTCATTACATCATCCTTTGGTTATCTAAACACTCCTAGTGACTAAAATGGAGCCGACCATTGACCAAATGAAGCCAATAACTCAATTAGACAAGCTTCAATACACTCAATTAGTGACCAAAATAGGCTCATTGACTATCATCCTTTTGTTTATCTAAACCTTCCTAGTGACTAAAATGGAGCCATTGACCAAGTAAGACAAATGAAGCTCAATACACTCAATTAGACCAAAATAGCTCATTCATCATCCTTTGTATCTACAACATCTAGTGACTAAAATGGAGCCATTGACAAGTAGACCAAATGAGCTCCAATACACTCAATTAGGACAAAATAGGCTCATTACATCATCCTTTGTTTATCTAACCTTCCTAGTGACTAAATGGAGGCCATTGACCAGAGTAAGACCAAATGAAGCTCAATACACTCAATTAGCACCAAAATAGGCTCATTAACATCATCCTTTGGTTATCTACAACATCCTAGTGACTAAAATGGAGCCATTGAAAAGTAAGACAAAATAAAGCTCAATACACTCAATTAGGACCACAATAGGCTCATTACATCATCCTTTTTTTTATCTAAACCTTCCTTGTGACTAAAATGGAGCCATTGTAAGACAAATGAAGCTCAATACACCAAAATAGGCTCATTACATCATCCTTTGTTATCTTACCTTCCTAGTGACTAAATGAGTTGACCAGAGTAAGACAAAATGAAGCTCAATACAGTTAATTAGCACCAAAATAGGCTCATTACATATCCTTTGAATATCTACAACTCCTAGTGACTAAAATGGACCCATTGACCAAGTATGACAAATGAAGCTCAATACACTCAATTAGCCAAAATAGGCTCATTACATCATCCTTTGTTTATCTTAACCTTCCTAGTGACATAAATGGAGTCTTTGACCAGAGTAAGACCAATGAAGCTCAATACACTCAATTAGACCCAAAATAGGCTCATTACATCATCCTTTGGTTATCTACAACATCCTAGTGACTAAATGGAGCCATTGATTAAGGTAAGACAAAATAAAGCTCAATACACTCAATTAGGACCACAATAGGCTCATTACATCATCCTTTTTTTATCTAAACCTTCCTTGTGACTAAATGGAGCCATTCACCAGAGTAAGACCCAAATTGGAAGTCTCTATTATACAGTTAATTAGCCACACAAAATAGGCTCATTACATCATCCTTTGTTTATCTTAGCCTTCCTAGTGACTTAAATGGCAGCCTTGACCAGAGTAAGACAAATGAAGCTCAATACACTCATTAGCACCAAATAGGCTCATTACATCATCTTTGGTTATCTACAACATCCTAGTGACTAAAATGGAGCCATTGACCAAAGTAAGACCAAATGAACCTCAATACACTCAATTAGGACCAAAATAGGCTCATTACATCATCCTTTGTTTATCTAAACCTTCCTACTGACTAAAATGGAGCCATTGACCAGAGTAAGACAAAATGAAGCTCAATACACTCAATTAGCACCAAAATAGGCTCATTACATCATCCTTTGGTTATCTACAACATCCTAGTGACTAAAATGGAGCCATTGACCAAAGTAAGACCAAATGAAGCTCAATACACTCAATTAGGACCAAAATAGGCTCATTACATCATCCTTTGTTTATCTAAACTTCCTAGTGACTAAAATGGAGCCATTGACCAAAGTAAGACCAAATGAAGCTCAATACACTCAATTAGGACCAAATAGGCTCATTACATCATCCTTTGTTTATCTAAACCTTCCTAGTGACTAAATGGAGTCATTGACCAGAGTAAGACCAAATGAAGCTCAATACACTCAATTAGACCAAAATAGGCTCATTACATCATCCTTTGGTTATCTACAACATCCTAGTGACTAAAATGGAGCCATTGATAAAGTAAGACCAAATGAAGCTCAATACACTCAATTAGGACCACAATAGGCTCATTACATCATCCTTTTTTTATCTAAACCTTCCTTGTGACTAAAATGGAGCCATTACCAAAGTAAGACAAAATGAAGCTCAATACACTAATTAGACCAAAATAGGCTCATTACATCATCCTTTGTATCTACAACATCCTAGTGACTAAAATGGACCCATTGACCAAAGTAAGACCAAATGAAACTCAATACACTCAATTAGGACCAAAATAGGCTCATTACATCATCCTTTGTTTATCTTAACCTTCCTAGTGACTAAATGAGCCATTGACCAGAGTAAGACAAAATGAAGCTCAATACACTCAATTAGCACCAAAATAGGCTCATTACATCATCCTTTGGTTATCTACAACATCCTAGTGACTAAAATGGAGCATTGACCAAAGTAAGACCAAATGAAGCTCAATACACTCAATTAGGACCAAAATAGGCTCATTACATCATCCTTTGTTTATCTAAACCTTCCTAATGACTAAAATGGAGCATTGACCAAGTAAGACCAAATGAAGCTCAATACACTTAATTAGACCAAAATAGGCTCATTACATCATCCTTTGTTATCTACAACATCCTAGTGACTAAAATGGACCATTGACCAAATTAAGACCAAATGAAGCTCAATACACTCAATTAGGACCAAAATAGGCTCATTACATCATCCTTTGTTTATCTAAACCTTCCTAGTGACTAAATGGAGCTATTGACCAGAGTAAGACCAAATGAAGCTCAATACACTCAATTAGACCAAAAATAGGCTCATTACATCATCCTTTGTTATCTACAACCTTCCTAGTGACTAAAATGAGCCATTGACCAAAGTAAGACAAAATAAAGCTCAATACACTCAATTAGCACCACAATTGGCTCATTACATCATCCTTTTTTTATCTAAACCTCCTTGTGACTAAAATGGAGCCAGTTACCAGATTAAGACCAAATGAAGCTCAATACACTAATTAGCACCAAAATAGGCTCATTACATCATCCTTTGAATATCTACAACATCCTAGTGACTAAAATGGACCATTGACCAAGTAAGACCAAATAAACTCAATACACTCAATTAGGACCAAAATAGCCTCATTACATCATCCTTTGTTTATCTTAACCTTCCTAATGACTAAAATGCATCCTTGACCCAGATAAGGACCAAAATGAAGCTCAATACACTCAATTAGACCAAAATAGGCTCATTACATCATCCTTTGGTTATCTACAACATCCTAGTGACTAAAATGGAGCCATTGACCAAAGTAAGACCAAATGAAGCTCAATACACTCAATTAGGACCAAAATAGGCTCATTACATCATCCTTTGTTTATCTAAACCTTCCTACTGACTAAAATGGAGCCATTGACCAGAGTAAGACAAATGAAGCTCAATACACTCAATTAGCACCAAAATAGGCTCATTACATCATCCTTTGGTTATCTACAACATCCTAGTGACTAAAATGGAGCCATTGACCAAAGTAAGACCAAATGAAGCTCAATACACTCAATTAGGACCAAAATAGGCTCATTACATCATCCTTTGTTTATCTAACCTTCCTAGTGACTAAATGAGCCTTGACCAAAGTAAGACCAAATGAAGCTCAATACACTCAATTAGACCAAAATAGGCTCATTACATCATCCTTGTTATCTACAACATCCTAGTGACTAAAATGGAGCCATTGACCAAGTAAGACCAAATGAAGCTCATACACTCATTAGGACCAAAATAGGCTCATTACATCATCCTTTTTATCTAAACCTTCCTATGACTAAAATGGAGCCATTGACCAAGTAAGACAAATGAAGCTCAATACACTCAATTAGGACCAAAATAGGCTCATTACATCATCCTTTGGTTTCGACAACATCCTAGTGACTAAAATGGAACCATTGACCAAAGTAAGACCAAATGAAGCTCAATACACTCAATTAGGACCAAATAGGCTCATTACATCATCCTTTTTTATCTAAACCTTCCTAGTGACTAAAATGGAGCCATTGACCAGAGTAAGACAAATGAAGCTCAATACACTCAATTAGCACCAAAATAGGCTCATTACATCATCCTTTGGTATCTACAACATCCTAGTGACTAAAATGGAGCCATTGACCAAAGTAAGACCAAATGAAGCTCAATACACTCAATTAGGACCAAAATAGGCTCATTACATCATCCTTTGTTTATCTTAACCTTCCTAGTGACTAAATGGAGCTTTGACCAGAGTAAGACCAAATGAAGCTCAATACACTCAATTAGACCAAAATAGGCTCATTACATCATCCTTTGGTTATCTACAACATCCTAGTGACTAAAATGGAGCCATTGACCAAAGTAAGACAAATGAAAGCTCAATACACTCAATTAGGACCAAATAGGCTCATTACATCATCCTTTGTTTATCTAAACCTTCCTAGTGACTAAAATGGAGCCATTGACCAGAGTAAGACCAAATGAAGCTCAATACACTCAATTAGACCAAAATAGCTCATTACATCATCCTTTGTTATCTACAACATCCTAGTGACTAAAATGGACCCATTGACCAAAGTAAGACAAATGAAGCTCAATACACTCAATTAGGACCAAAATAGGCTCATTACATCATCCTTTGTTTATCTACCATCCTAGTGACTTAAAATGGAGCTATTGACCAGAGTAAGACAAATGAAGCTCAATACACTCAATTAGACCAAAATAGGCTCATACATCATCCTTTGGTTATCTACACATCCTAGTGACTAAAATGGAGCCATTGACCAAAGTAAGACCAAATGAAGCTCAATACACTCAATTAGGACCAAAATAGGCTCATTACATCATCCTTTGTTTATCTAACCTTCCTACTGACTAAAATGGAGCCATTGACCAGAGTAAGACAAAATGAAGCTCAATACACTCAATTAGCACCAAAATAGGCTCATTACATCATCCTTTGGTATCTACAACATCCTAGTGACTAAAATGGAGCCATTGACCAAAGTAAGACCAAATGAAGCTCAATACACTCAATTAGGACCACAATAGGCATCATTGACATCATCCTTTGTTTATCTAAACCTTCCTAGTGACTAAAATGGAGCCATTGGACCAAAGTAAGACCAAAATGAAGCTCAATACACTCCAATTAGGACCAAAATAGGCTCATTACATCATCCTTTGGTTATCTACAACATCCTAGTGACTAAAATGGAGCCATTGACCAAAGTAAGACCAAATGAAGCTCAATACACTCAATTAGGACCAAAATAGGCTCATTACATCATCCTTTGTTTATCTACAACTTCCTAGTGACTAAAATGGAGCCATTGACCAAGTAAGACAAATGAAGCTCAATACACTCAATTAGGACCAAAATAGGCTCATTACTCATCCTTTGGTTTCTACAACTCCTAGTGACTAAATGGAGCATTGACCAAAGTAAGACCAAATGAAGCTCAATACACTCAATTAGGACCAAAATAGCTCATTACATCATCCTTGTTTATCTAAACCTCCTAGTGACTAAAATGGAAGCCATTGACCAAAGTAATGACAAATGAAGCTCAATACACTCAATTAGGACCAAAATAGGCTCATTACATCATCCTTTGTTATCTAAAACATCCTAGTGACTAAAATGGAGCCATTGACCAAAGTAAGACCAAATGAAGCTCAATACACTCAATTAGGACCAAAAATAGGCTCATTACATCATCCTTTGTTTATCTAAACCTTCCTAGGTGACTAAATGGAGCATTGACCAAAGTAAGACCAAATGGAAGCTCAATACACTCAATTAGGACCAAAATAGGCTCATTACATCATCCTTTGTTATCTAAACCTTCCTAGTGACTAAAATGGAGCCATTGACCAAAGTAAGACCAAATTGAAGCTCAATACACTCAATTAGGACCAAAATAGGCTCATTACATCATCCTTTGTTTATCTAAACCTTCCTAGTGACTAAAATGGAGCCATTGACCAAGTAAGACAAAATGAAGCTCAATACACTCAATTAGGACAAAATAGGCTCATTACATCATCCTTTGGTTTATCTAAACAGTCCTAGTGACTAAAATGGACCATTGACCAAGTAAGACCAAATGAAGCTCAATACACTCAATTAGGACCAAAATAGGCTCATACATCATCCTTTGTTATCTAACATCCTAGTGACTAAAATGGAGCCATTGACCAAAGTAAGACTGAAGCTCAATACACTCAATTAGCACCAAAATAGGCTCATTACATCATCCTTTGGTTATCTACAACATCCTAACTAAAATGGAGCCATTGACCAAAGTAAGACCAAATGAAGCTCAATACACTCAAGGACCAAAATAGGCTCATTACATCATCCTTTGTTTATCTAAACCTTCCTACTGACTAAAATGGAACCATTGACCAAGTAAGACAAAATGAAGCTCAATACACTCAATTAGCACCAAAATAGGCTCATTACATCATCCTTTGGTTTCTACAACATCCTAGTGACTAAAATGGAGCCATTGACCAAAGTAAGACCAAATGAAAGCTCAATACACTCAATTAGGACCAAAATAGGCTCATTACATCATCCTTTGTTTATCTAAACCTTCCTAGTGACTAAAATGGAGCCATTGACCAGAGTAAGACAAATGAAGCTCAATAACTCAATAGACCAAATAGGCTCATTACATCATCCTTTGGTTATCTACAACATCCTAGTGACTAAAATGGAGCCATTGACCAAAGTAAGACCAAATGAAGCTCAATACAGCTCAATTAGGACCAAAATAGGCTCATTACATCATCCTTTGTTTATCTACAACATTCCTAGTGACTAAAATGGAGCCATTGACCAAAGTAAGACCAAATGAAGCTCAATACACTCAATTAGACCCAAAAGGCTCATTACATCATCCTTTGGTTATCTACAACATCCTAGTGACTAAAATGGAGCCATTGAAAAGTAAGACAAAATAAAGCTCAATACACTCAATTAGGACCACAATAGGCTCATTACATCATCCTTTTTTTTATCTAAACCTTCCTAGTGACTAAAATGGAGCCATTGACCAGAGTAAGACAAATGAAGCTCAATACGTTAATTAGCACAAAATAGGCTCATTACATCATCCTTTGTTTATCTTAGCCTTCCTAGTGACTTAAATGGAGCCTTGACCAAGTAAGACAAAATGAAGCTCAATACACTCAATTAGCCAAAATAGGCTCATTACATCATCCTTTGGTTATCTACAACATCCTAGTGACTAAAATGAGCCATTGACCAAAGTAAGACCAAATTGAAGCTCAATACACTCAATTAGAACCAAATAGGCTCATTACATTCATCCTTTGTTTATCTAAACCTTCCTAGTGACTAAAATGGACCATTGACCAAAGTAAGACCAAATGAAGCTCAATTACACTCAATTAGGACAAAATAGGCTCATTACATCATCCTTTGGTTATCTACAACTTCCTAGTGACTAAAATGAGCCATTGACCAAAGTAAGACCAAATGAAGCTCAATACACTCAATTAGGACCAAAATAGGCTCATTACATCATCCTTTGTTTATCTAAACTATCCTAGTGACTAAAATGGAGCCATTGACCAAAGTAAGACCAAATGAAGCTCAATACACTCAATTAGGACCAAAATAGGCTCATTACATCATCCTTTGTTATCTACAACTTCCTAGTGACTAAAATGGAGCCATTGACCAAAGTAAGACCAAATGAAGCTCAATACACTCAATTAGACCCAAAATAGGCTCATTACATCATCCTTTGGTTATCTAAACATCCTAGTGACTTAAAATGGAGCCATTGACCAAAGTAAGACCAAATGAAGCTCATACACTCAATTAGGACCAAAATAGGCTCATTACATCATCCTTTGTTTATCTAAACCTTCCTAGTGACTAAAATGAAGCCATTGACCAGAGTAAGACCAAATGAAGCTCAATACACTCAATTAGGACCAAAATAGGCTCATTACATCATCCTTTGGTTATCTACAACATCCTAGTGACTAAAATGAGCCATTGACCAAAGTAAGACCAATGAAGCTCAATACACTCAATTAGGACCCAAATAGGCTCATGCATCATCCTTTGTTTATCTAACCTTCCTAGTGACTAAATGGAGCCATTGACCAAAGTAAGACCAAATGAAGCTCAATAATACCTCAATTAGGACCAAAATAGGCTCATTACATCATCCTTTGGTTATCTACAACATTCCTAGTGACTAAAATGGAGCCATTGACCAAAGTAAGACCAAATGAAGCTCAATACACTCAATTAGGACCAAAATAGGCTCATTACATCATCCTTTGGTTTATCTAAACCTTCCTAGTGACTAAAATGGAGCCATTGACCAAGTAGACCAAAATGAAGCTCAATACACTCAATTAGCACCAAAATAGGCTCATTACATCATCCTTTGTTATCTAAACATCCTAGTGACTAAAATGGAGCCATTGACCAAGTAAGACCAAATGAAGCTCAAATACACTCAATTAGACCAAAATAGGCTCATTACATCATCCTTTGTTTATCTACAACATCCTAGTGACTAAAATGGAGCCATTGACAAGTAAGACCAATGAAGCTCAATACACTCAATTAGACCAAAATAGGCTCATTACATCATCCTTTGGTTATCTACAACATCCTAGTGACTAAAATGGAGCCATTGACCAAAGTAAGACCAATGAAGCTCAATACACTCAATTAGGACCAAAATAGGCTCATTACATCATCCTTGTTTATCTAACCTTCCTAGTGACTAAAATGGAGCCATTGACCAAGTAAGACCAAATGAAGCTCAATTACACTCAATTAGGACCAAAAATAGGCTCATTACATCATCCTTTGGTTATCTACAACATCCTAGTGACTAAAATGGAGCCATTGACCAAAGTAGACCAAATGAAGCTCAATACACTCAATTAGGACCAAATAGGCTCATTACATCATCCTTTGTTTATCTAAACCTTCCTAGTGACTAAAATGGAGCCATTGACCAAAGTAAGACCAAATGAAGCTCAATACACTCAATTAGGACCAAAATAGGCTCATTACATCATCCTTTGGTTATCTACAACATCCTAGTGACTAAAATGAGCCATTGACCAAAGTAAGACCAAATGAAGCTCAATAACTCAATTAGGACCAAAATAGGCTCATTACATCATCCTTGGTTTATCTAAACCTTCCTAGTGACTAAAATGGAAGCCATTGACCAAAGTAAGACAAATGAAGCTCAATACACTCAATTAGGACCAAAATAGGCTCATTACATCATCCTTTGTTATCTAAACATACTGTGACTAAATGGAGCCATGACCAAGTAGAACAAATGAAGCTCAATACACTCAATTAGACCAAAAATAGGCTCATTACATCATCCTTTGTTATCTAAACCTTCCTAGTGACTAAAATGAGCCATTGACCAAAGTAAGACAAATGAAGCTCAATACAATCAATTAAGACCCAGAAAATAGGCCATCATTACATCATCCTTTGTTATCTACAACATCCTAGTGACTAAAATGGAGCCATTGACCAAAGTAAGACAAATGAAGCTCAATACACTCAATTAGGACCAAAATAGGCTCATTACATCATTCTTTGGTTTCACTAAACATTCCTAGTGACTAAAATGGAACCATTGACCAAAGTAAGACCAAAGTGAAGCTCAATACACTCAATTAGGGACCACAAATAGGCTCATTTGCATCATCCTTTTTTATTCAACCTCCTTAGTGACTAAAATGAGCATTGACCAAAGTAGACAAATATGAAGCTCAATACTCATTAGGCACCAAAATAGGCTCATTACATCATCTTTGTACAAACATCCTCCAAAGTGGACTAAAATGGAAGCCCATTGACCAAAGTAGACCAAATGAAGGCTCAATACACTCAATAGGACCAAAAATAGGGCTCATTACATCATCCTTTGTTTATCTAACCTTCCTAGTGACAAAATGGAAGCCTATTGCACCAAGAGTAAGACCAAATGAGCTCAATACACTCAATTAGCGCCAAAATAGCTCAGTTACATCATCCTTTGGTTATCTTACAACATCCTAGTGACTAAAATGGAGCCATTGACCAAAGTAGACCAAATAAAGCTCAATACACTCAATTAGGACCAAAATAGGCTCATTACATCATCCTTTTTTATCTAAACCTTCCTTAGTGACTAAAATGGAGCCATCACCAAAGTAAAGACAAAATGAAGCTCAATACAGCTCAATTAGCACCAAAATAGGCTCATTACATCATCCTTTGTATCTACAACACTCCTAGTGACTAAAATGGACCATTGACCAAAGTAAGACCAAATGAAGCTCAATACACTCAATTAGGGACACAAATAGGCCTCATTAACATCAATTCCTTGTTTATCTTACCATTCCTAGTGACTAAAATGAGCCATTTGACCAAAGTAAGACCAAATGAAGCTCAATACACTCAATTAGGACCAAAATAGGCTCATTACATCATCCTTTGGTTATCTACAACATCCTAGTGACTAAAATGGAGCCATTGACCAAAGTAAGACCAAATGAAGCTCAATACACTCAATTAGGACCAAAATAGGCTCATTACATCATCCTTTGTTTATCTAAACCTTCCTACTGACGAAAATGGAGCCATTGACCAGAGTAAGACAAAATGAAGCTCAATACACTCAATTAGCACCAAAATAGGCTCATTACATCATCCTTTGGTTATCTACAACATCCTAGTGACTAAAATGGAGCCATTGACCAAAGTAAGACCAAATGAAGCTCAATACACTCAATTAGGACCAAAATAGGCTCATTACATCATCCTTTGGTTATCTACAACATCCTAGTGACTAAAATGGAGCCATTGACCAAAGTAAGACCAAATGAAGCTCAATACACTCAATTAGGACCAAAATAGGCTCATTACATCATCCTTTGTTTATCTAAACCTTCCTAGTGACTAAAATGGAGCCATTGACCAAGTAAGACAAAATGAAGCTCAATACACTCAATTAGCACCAAAATAGGCTCATTACATCATCCTTTGGTTATCTACAACATCCTAGTGACTAAAATGGAGCCATTGACCAAAGTAAGACCAAATGAAGCTCAATAACTCAATTAGGACCAAAATAGGCTCATTACATCATCCTTTGTTTATCTAAACCTTCCTAGTGACTAAAATGGAGCCATTGACCAAAGTAAGACAAAATGAAGCTCAATACACTCAATTAGGACCAAAATAGGCTCATTACATCATCCTTTGGTTATCTACAACATCCTAGTGACTAAAATGGAGCCATTGACCAAAGTAAGACCAAATGAAGCTCAATACACTCAATTAGGACCAAAATAGGCTCATTACATCATCCTTTGTTTATCTAAACCTTCCTACTGACTAAAATGGAGCCATTGACCAGAGTAAGACAAAATGAAGCTCAATACACTCAATTAGCACCAAAATAGGCTCATTACATCATCCTTTGGTTATCTACAACATCCTAGTGACTAAAATGGAGCCATTGACCAAAGTAAGACCAAATGAAGCTCAATACACTCAATTAGGACCAAAATAGGCTCATTACATCATCCTTTGTTTATCTAAACCTTCCTAGTGACTAAATGGAGCCATTGACCAAAGTAAGACCAAATGAAGCTCAATACACTCAATTAGGACCAAAATAGGCTCATTACATCATCCTTTGGTTATCTAAACATCCTAGTGACTAAAATGGAGCCATTGACCAAAGTAAGACCAAATGAAGCTCAATACACTCAATTAGGACCAAAATAGGCTCATTACATCATCCTTTGGTTATCTACAACATCCTAGTGACTAAAATGGAGCCATTGACCAAAGTAAGACCAAATGAAAGCTCAATACACTCAATTAGGACCAAAATAGGCTCATTACATCATCCTTTGTTTATCTAAACCTTCCTACTGACTAAAATGGAGCCATTGACCAGAGTAAGACAAAATGAAGCTCAATACACTCAATTAGCACCAAAATAGGCTCATTACATCATCCTTTGGTTATCTACAACATCCTAGTGACTAAAATGGAGCCATTGACCAAAGTAAGACAAATGAAGCTCAATACACTCAATTAGGACCAAAATAGGCTCATTACATCATCCTTTGTTATCTACAACATCCTAGTGACTAAAATGGAGCCATTGACCAAAGTAAGACCAAATGAAGCTCAATACACTCAATTAGGACCAAAATAGGCACATCATTAGGCTCATTACATCATCCTTTGGTTATCTACAACATCCTAGTGACTAAAATGGAGCCATTGACCAAAGTAAGACAAATGAAGCTCAATACACTCAATTAGGACCAAAATAGGCTCATTACATCATCCTTTGGTTATCTACAACATCCTAGTGACTAAAATGGAGCCATTGACCAAAGTAAGACCAAATGAAGCTCAATACACTCAATTAGGACCAAATAGGCTCATTACATCATCCTTTTTTTTATCTAAACCTTCCTAGTGACTAAAATGGAGCCATTGACCAAAGTAAGACAAAATGAAGCTCAATACAGTTAATTAGCACCAAAATAGGCTCATTACATCATCCTTTGAATATCTACAACATCCTAGTGACTAAAATGGACCCATTGACCAAAGTAAGACCAAATGAAGCTCAATACACTCAATTAGACCAAAATAGGCTCATTATCATCCTTTGTTTATCTAACCTTCCTAGTGACTAAATGGAGCTTGACCAGAGTAAGACAAATGAAGCTCAATACACTCAATTAGACCAAAATAGGCTCATTACATCATCCTTTGGTTATCTACAACATCCTAGTGACTAAAATGGAGCCATTGACCAAAGTAAGACAAAATGAAGCTCAATACACTCAATTAGGACCAAATAGGCTCATTACATCATCCTTTTTTTATCTAAACCTTCCTAGTGACTAAAATGGAGCCATTGACCAGAGTAAGACAAAATGAAGCTCAATACACTCAATTAGGACCAAAATAGGCTCATTACATCATCCTTTGTTTATCTAAACATCCTAGTGACTAAAATGGAGCCATTGACCAAAGTAAGACCAAATGAAGCTCAATACACTCAATTAGGACCAAAATAGGCTCATTACATCATCCTTTGGTTATCTACAACATCCTAGTGACTAAAATGGAGCCATTGACCAAAGTAAGACCAAATGAAGCTCAATACACTCAATTAGGACCAAAATAGGCTCATTACATCATCCTTTGTTTATCTAAACCTTCCTACTGACTAAAATGGAGCCATTGACCAGAGTAAGACAAAATGAAGCTCAATACACTCAATTAGCACCAAAATAGGCTCATTACATCATCCTTTGTTATCTACAACATCCTAGTGACTAAATGGAGCCATTGACCAAAGTAA
>RYYW01000042.1:148207-162337 GCA_013621005.1 Aeschynomene evenia | reverse complement strand
TAACTAAAGGATGATGTAATGAGCCTATTTGGGCCTAATTGAGTGTATTGAGCTCCATTTGGTCTTACTTTGTTCAATGGCTCCATTTTAGTCACTAGGAAGGTTTAGATAATCAAAGGATGTAATGAGCCTATTTTGGTCCTAATTGAGTGTATTGAGCTCCATTTGGTCTTACTTTGGTCAATGGCTCCATTTTAGTCACTAGGATTTTAGATAACCAAAGGATGATGTAATGAGCCTATTTTGTCCTAATTTGTATTGAGCTCCATTTGGTCTTACTTTTGTCAATGGCTCCATTTTAGTCACTAGGAAGGTTTAGATAAGCAAAGGATGATGTAATGAGCCTATTTTGGTCCTAAATGAGTGTATTGAGCTCCATTTGGTCTTACTTTGGTCAATGGCTCCATTTTAGTCACTAGGAATTTAGATAGCCAAAGGATGATGTAATGAGCATTTTTGGTCCTAATTGAGTGTATTGAACATCATTTGGTGTTACTTTGGTCAATGGCTCCATTTTGGTCACTAGGATGATGTAGATAACCAAAGGATGTAATGAGCCAATTTTGGTCCTAATTGAGTGTATTGAGCTCCATTTCTCTTATTTGGTCAATGGCTCCATTTTAGTCACTAGGAAGGTTTAGATAACCAAAGGATGATGTAATGAGCCAATTTTGGTCCTAATTGAGTGTATTGAGCTCCATTTGGTCTTACTTTGTCAATGGCTCCATTTTAGTCACTAGGAAGGTTTAGATAGCCAAAGGATAATGTAATGAGCTTTTTTTGGTCCTAATTGAGTGTATTGAACATCATTTGGTCTTACTTTGGTCATGGCTCCATTTTGGTCACTAGGATGTTGTAGATATCAAAAGGATGATGTAATGATCCTATATTGGTCCTAATTGAGTGTATTGAGCTTAATTAGGTCTTACTTTGATCAATTCGTCCGTTTTTGTCACTAGGAAGGTTTAGATAACCGAAAGATGATGTAATGAGTCTATTTTGGTCCTAATTGAGTGTATTGAGCTCCATTTTGGTCTTACTTTGGTCAATGGCTCCATTTTAGTCAATAGGAAGGTTTAGATAGCCAAAGGATGATGTAATGAGCTTTTTTTGGTCCTAATTGAGTGTATTAAACATCATTTGGTGTTTCTTTGGTCAATGGCTCCATTTTGGTCACTAGGATGATGTAGATAACCAAAGATGATGTAATGAGCCTATTTTGGTCCTAATTGAGTGTATTGAGCTCCATTTCGTCTTATTTGGTCAATGGCTCCATTTTAGTCACTAGGAAGGTTTAGATAACCAAAGGATGATGTAATGAGCCTATTTTGGTCCTAATTGAGTGTATTGAGCTCCATTTGGTCTTACTTTGGTTAATGGCTCCATTGTAGTCACTAGGAAGGTTTAGATAACCAAAGGATGATGTAATGAGCTTTTTTTGGTCCTAATTGAGTGTATTGAACATCATTTGGTCTTACTTTGGTCAATTGCTCCATTTTGGTCACTAGGATGTTGTAGATAACAAAAGGATGATGTAATGATCCTATATTGGTCCTAATTGAGTGTATTGAGCTTCATTAGGTCTTACTTTGATCAATTCGTTCGTTTTTGTCACTAGGAAGGTTTAGATAACCAAAGGATGATGTAATGAGCCTATTTTGGTCCTAATTGAGTGTATTGAGCTCCATTTGGTCTTACTTTGGTCAATGGCTCCATTTTAGTCACTAGGAAGGTTTAGATAACCAAAGGATGATGTAATGAGCCTATTTTTGTCCTAATTGAGTGTATTGAGCTCCATTTGGTCTTACTTTGGTCAATGGCTCCATTTTAGTCACTAGGAAGGTTTAGATAGCCAAAGCATGATGTAATGAGCTTATTTTGGTCCTAATTGAGTGTATTGAACATCATTTGGTCTTTCTTTTGTCAATGGCTCTATTTTGGTCACTAGGATGTTGTAGATAACCAAAGGATGATGTAATGAGCCTATTTTGGTCCTAATTGAGTGTATTAGGCTCCATTTGGTCTTACTTTGGTCAATGGCTCCATTTTAGTCACATGGAAGGTTTAGATAACCAAAGGATGATGTAATGAGCCTATATTTGTCCTAATTGAGTGTATTGAGCTTCATTAGGTCTTACTTTGATCAATTCGTCCGTTTTAGTCACTAGGAAGATTTAGATAACCAAAGGATGATGTAATGAACCTATTATGGTCCTAATTGAGTGTATTGAGCTCCATTTGGTATTACATTGGTCAATGGCTTCATTTTAGTCACTACGAAGGTTTAGATAGCCAAAGGATGATATAATGAGCCTATTTTGGGCCTAATTGAGTGTATTGAGCTCCATTTGGTCTTACTTTGGACAATGGCTCCATTTTAGTCACTAGGAAGGTTTAGATAACCAAAGGATGATGTAATGAGCCTATTTTGGTCCTAATAGAGTGTATTGAGCTTCATTTGGTCTTTCTTTGATCAATTCTTCCATTTTAGTCACTAGGAAGGTTTCGGTAACTAAAGGATGATGTAATGACCCTATTTTTGTCCTAATTGAGTGTATTGAGCTCCATTTGGTCTTACTTTGGTTAATGGCTCCATTTTAGTCACTAGGAAGGTTTAGATAACCAAAGGATGATGTAATGAGCCTTTTTTGGTCGTAATTGAGTGTATTGAGCTCCATTTGGTCTTACTTTGGTCAATGGCTCCATTTTAGTCACTAGGAAGGTTTAGATAGCCAAAGGATGATGTAATGAGCTTTTTTTGGTCCTATTTGAGAGTGTATTGAACATCATTTGGTCTTAGTTTGGTCAATTGCTCCATTTTGGTCACTAGGATGTTGTAGATAACAAAGGATGATGTAATGATCCTATATTGGTCCTAATTGAGAGTATTAGATGAGCTTCATAGATTAGGTCGTATCACTTATTGATCATGTCGTACCGTTTTTGTCACTAGGAAGGTTTAGATAACCAAAGGATGATGTAATGAGCCTATTTTGGCCTAATTGAGTGTATTGAGCTCCATTTGTCACTAATTCTTTTAGCATGGTCAGTATGGCTTCTATTGAGTGTAGTGCCTATTTGTCTAATTATTGATTCCATTTGGTCTTACTTTGTCTGGTCATTTTTCACTAGGAAGGTTTAGATAAAGGATGATGTAATGACTTTTTTGTACTAATTGTGTATTGGCTCCATTTGGTTTACTTGTCAATGTATTTTGTCACTAGGAAGGTTTAGATAGCCAAAGCATGATGTAATGAGCTTTTTTGGTCCTAATTGAGTGTATTCAATATCATTTGGTGTTACTTTGGTCAATGGCTCTATTTTGGTCACTAGGATGTTGTAGATAACCAAAGGATGATGTAATGAGCCTATTTTTGTCCTAATTGAGTGTATTGAGCTCCATTTGGTCTTACTTTGGTTAATGGCTCCATTTTAGTCACTAGGAAGGTTTAGATAACCAAAGGATGATGTAATGAGCCTTTTTTGGTCGTAATTGAGTGTATTGAGCTCCATTTGTCTTACATTGGTCAATGGCTCCATTTTAGTCACTAGGAAGGTTTGGATAGCCAAAGGATGATGTAATGAGCCTATTTTGGGCCTAATTGAGTGTATTGAGCTCCATTTGGTCTTACATTGGTCAATGGCTCCATTTTAGTCACTAGGAAGGTTTGGATAGCCAAAGGATGATGTAATGAGCCTATTTTGGGCCTAATTGAGTGTATTGAGCTCCATTTGGTCTTACTTTGGTCAATGGCTCCATTTTAGTCACTATGAAGGTTTAGATAATCAAAGGATGATGTAATGAGCCTATTTTTGTACTAATTGAGTGTATTGAGCTCCATTTGGTCTTACTTTGGTCAATGGCTCCATTTTAGTCACTAGGAAGGTTTAGATAGCCAAAGATGATGTAATGAGCTTTTTTTGGTCCTAATTGAGTGTATTCAATATCATTTGGTGTTACTTTGGTCAATGGCTCTATTTTGGTCACTAGGATGTTGTAGATAACCAAAGGATGATGTAATGAGCCTATTTTTGTCCTAATTGAGTGTATTGAGCTCCATTTGGTCTTACTTTGGTTAATGGCTCCATTTTAGACACTAGGAAGGTTTAGATAACCAAAGGATGATGTAATGAGCCTTTTTTGGTCGTAATTGAGTGTATTGAGCTCCATTTTGTCTTACATTGGTCAATGGCTCCATTTTAGTCACTAGGAAGGTTTGGATAGCCAAAGGATGATGTAATGAGCCTATTTTGGGCCTAATTGAGTGTATTGAGCTCCATTTGGTCTTACATTGGTCAATGGCTCCATTTTTAGTCACTAGGAAGGTTTGGATAGCCAAAGGATGATGTAATGAGCCTATTTTGGGCCTAATTGAGTGTATTGAGCTCCATTTGGTCTTACTTTGGTCAATGGCTCCATTTTAGTCACTATGAAGGTTTAGATAAGCAAAGGATGATGTAATGAGCCTATTTTGGCCCTAAATGAGTGTATTGAGCTCCATTTGGTCTTACTTTGGTCAATGGCTCCATTTTAGTCACTAGGATATTGTAGATAACCAAAGGATGATGTAATGAGCCTATTTTCGTCCTAATTGAATGTATTGAGCTCCATTTGGTCTTACTTTTGTCAATGGCTACATTTTAGTCACTAGGAAGGTTTAGATAAGCAAAGGATGATGTAATGAGCCTATTTTGGTCTTAAATGAGTGTACTGAGCTCCATTTGGTCTTACTTTGGTCAATGGCTCCATTTTAGTCACTAGGAAGGTTTAGATAGCCAAAGCAGTATGTAATGAGCATTTTGTGGTCCTAATTGAGTGTGTTGAACATCATTTGGTGTTACTTTTGTCAATGGCTCCATTTTGGTCACTAGGAAGGTTTAGATAACCAAAGGATGATGTAATAAGCCAATTTTGGTCCTAATTGAGTGTATTGAGCTCCATTTGGTCTTACTTTGTCAATGGCTCCATTTTAGTCACTAGGAAGGTTTAGATAGCCAAAGGATGATGTAATGAGCTTTTTTTGGTCCTAATTGAGTGTATTGAACATCATTTGGTCTTACTTTGGTCAATGGCTCCATTTTGGTCACTAGGATGTTGTAGATAACAAAAGGATGATGTAATGATCCTATATGGTCCTAATTGAGTGTATTGAGCTTCATTAGGTCTTACTTTGATCAATTCGTCCGTTTTTGTCACTAGGAAGGTTTAGATAACCGAAAGATGATGTAATGAGCCTATTTTGGTCCTAATTGAGTGTATTGAGCTCCATTTGGTCTTACTTTGGTCAATGGCTCCATTTTAGTCACTAGGAAGGTTTAGATAGCCAAAGCATGATGTAATGAGCTTTTTTTGGTCCTATTGAGTGTATTAACATCATTTTGGTGTTACTTTGGTCAATGGCTCCATTTTGGTCACTAGGATGATGTAGATAACCAAAGGATGATGTAATGAGCCTATTTTTGGTCCTAATTGAGTGTATTGAGCTCCATTTCGTCTTATTTGGTCAATGGCTCCATTTTAGTCACTAGGAAGGTTTAGATAACCAAAGGATGATTAATGAGCCTATTTTGGTCCTAATTGAGTGTATTGAGCTCCATTTGGTCTTACTTTGGTTAATGGCTCCATTTTAGTCACTAGGAAGGTTTAGATAACCAAAGGATGATGTAATGAGCTTTTTTTGGTCCTAATTGAGTGTATTGAACATCATTTGTCTTACTTTGGTCAATTGCTCCATTTTGGTCACTAGGATGTTGTAGATAACAAAAGGATGATGTAATGATCCTATATTGGTCCTAATTGAGTGTATTGAGCTTCATTAGGTCTTACTTTGATCAATTCGTTCGTTTTTGTCCCTAGGAAGGTTTAGATAACCAAAGGATGATGTAATGAGCCTATTTTGGTCCTAATTGAGTGTATTGAGCTCCATTTGGTCTTACTTTGGTCAATGGCTCCATTTTAGTCACTAGGAAGGTTTAGATAACCAAAGGATGATGTAATGAGCCTATTTTTGTCCTAATTGAGTGTATTGAGCTCCATTTGGTCTTACTTTGGTCAATGGCTCCATTTTTAGTCACTAGGAAGGTTTAGATAGCCAAAGCATGATGTAATGAGCTTATTTTGGTCCTAATTGAGTTATTGAACATCATTTGGTCTTTCTTTTGTCAATGGCTCTATTTTGGTCACTAGGATGTGTAGATAACCAAAGGATGAATAATGAGCCTATTTTGGTCCTAATTGAGTGTATTAGGCTCCATTTGTCTTACTTTGGTCAATGGCTCCATTTTAGTCACATGGAAGGTTTAGATAACCAAAGATGATGTAATGAGCCTATATTGGTCCTAATTGAGTGTATTGAGCTTCATTAGGTCTTACTTGATCAATTCGCCGTTTAGTCACTAGGAAGGTTTAGATAACCAAAGGATGATGTAATGAGCTATTTTGGTCCTAATTGAGTGTATTGAACATCATTTGGTCTTACTTTGGTCAATGGCTCCATTTTGGTCACTAGGATGTTGTAGATAACAAAAGGATGATGTAATGATCCTATATTGGTCCTAATTGAGTGTATTGAGCTTCATTAGGTCTTACTTTGATCATTCGTCCTTTTTGTCACTAGGAAGGTTTAGATAACGAAAGATGATGTAAGGAGCCTATTGGTCCTAATTGAGTGTATTGAGCTCCATTTGGTCTACTTTGGTCAATGGCTCCATTTTAGTCACTAGGAAGGTTTAGATAGCAAAGCATGATGTAATGAGCTTTTTTTGGTCTTTGAGTGTATTAAACATCATTTTGTGTTACTTTGGTCAATGGCTCCATTTGTCACTAGGATATGTAGATAACCAAAGATGATGTAATGAGCTATTTGGTCCTAATTGATGTTTGGCTCCATTTGTCTTATTTGTCAATGGCTCCATTTTAGTCACTAGGAAGGTTTAGATAACCAAAGGATGATGTAATGAGCCTATATTGGTCCTAATTGAGTGTATTGAGCTTCATTAGGTCTTACTTTGATCAATTCGTCCGTTTTAGTCACTAGGAAGGTTTAGATAACCAAAGGATGATGTAATGAACCTATTATGGTCCTAATTGAGTGTATTGAGCTCCATTTGGTCTTACATTGGTCAATGGCTTCATTTTAGTCACTACGAAGGTTTAGATAGCCAAAAAGGATGATGTAATGAGCCTATTTTGGGCCCTAATTGAGGTGGATTGAGCTCCATTTGGTCTTAACTTTGGACAACTGGCTCCATTTTAGTCACTAGGAAGGTTTAGATAACCAAAGGATGATGTAATGAGCCTATTTTGGTCCTAATAGAGTGTATTGAGCTTCATTAGGTCTTTCTTTGATCAATTCTTCCATTTTAGTCACTAGGAAGGTATCGGTAACTAAAGGATGATGTAATGAGCCTATTTTGGTCCTAATTGAGTTGTATTGAGCCTCATTTGGTCTTACTTTGGTTAATGGCTCAATTTTAGTCACTAGGAAGGTTTAGATAACCAAAGGATTATGTAAAGAGCTTATTTTGGTCGTAATTGAGTGTATTGAGCTCCATTTGGTCTTACTTTGGTCAATGGCTCCATTTTAGTCACTAGGATATTGTAGATAACCAAAGGATGATGTAATGAGCCTATTTTGGTCCTAATTTAATTTATTGAGCTCCATTTGGTCTTACTTTTGCAACGGCTCCATTTTAGTCACTAGGAAGGTTTAGATAAGCAAAGGATGATGTAATGAGGCCTATTTTTGGTCCTAAAATGAGTGTACTGAGCTCCATTTGGTCTTACTTTGGTCAATGGCTCCATTTTAGTCACTAGGAAGGTTTAGATAGCCAAAGCAGGATGTAATGAGCATTTTGTGGTTCCTAATGAGTGTATTGAACATCATTTGGGTGTACTTTGGTCAATGGCTCCATTTTGGTCACTAGGATGATGTAGATAACCAAAGGATTGAGTGAGCCAACCTAAAGTGTGAGCCAATTTTGAAGCTCCATAATTGAAGTGTAATTGAGTAATCCATTTCCTAATTCTTGCTCCATTTGCAAGTCAATGGCTCCACTTTTAGTCACTAGGAAGGTTTAGATAGACCAGAAGGATGAGTAATGAGCCAATTTGTCTATGAGCGTATGAGCTCCATTGTCTACATTTCATGGCTCACTTTTAGTCACTGAAGGTTTAGATAGCCCTAGATGATGTAATGAGCTTTTTTGGTCCTAATTGAGTGTATTGAACATCATTTGGTCTTACTTTGGTCAATGGCTCCATTTTGGTCACTAGGATGTTGTAGATAACAAAAGGATGATGTAATGATCCTATTTTGGTCCTAATTGAGTGTATTGAGCTCCATTTGGTCTTACTTTGGTTAATGGCTCAAATTTTAGTCACTAGGAAGGTTTAGATAACCAAAGGATTATGTAAAGAGCTTATTTTGGTCGTAATTGAGTGTATTGAGCTCCATTTGGTCTTACTTTGCGTCAATGGCTCCATTTTAGTCACTAGGATATTGTAGATAACAAAAGGATGATGTAATGAGCCTATTTTGGTCCTATTTAAATGTATTGAGCTCCATTTGGTCCTTTGGTCAATGGCTCCATTTTAGTCACTAGGAAGGTTTAGATAACCAAAGGATGATGTAATGAGCCTATTTTGGTCCTAATTGAGTGTATTGAGCTCCATTTGGTCTTACTTTGGTCAATGGCTCCATTTTAGTCACTAGAAAGGTTTAGATGGCCAAAGGATGATGTAATGAGCTTTTTTTGGTCCTAATTGAGAGTGTATTGAACATCATTTGGTCTTACTTTGGTCAATTGCTCCATTTTGGTCACTAGGATGTTGTAGATAACAAAAGGATGATGTAATGATCCTATATTGGTCCTAATTGAGAGTATTGAGCTTCATTAGGTCTTACTTTGATCAATTCGTCCGTTTTTGTCACTAGGAAGGTTTAGATAACCAAAGGATGATGTAATGAGCCTATTTTGGTCCTAATTGAGTGTATTGAGCTCCATTTGGTCTTACTTTGGTCAATGGCTCCATTTTAGTCACTAGGAAGGTTTAGATAACCAAAGGATGATGTAATGAGCCTATTTTGGTCCTAATTGAGTGTATTGCGCTCCATTTGGTCTTACTTTGGTCAATGGCTCCATTTTAGTCACTAGGAAGGTTTAGATAACCAAAGGATGATGTAATGAGCCTACTAATTGAGTGTATTGAGCTCCATTTGGTCTTACTTTGGTCTATGGCTCCATTTTAGTCACTAGGAAGGTTTAGATAGCCAAAGCATGATGTAATGAGGTCCTAATTGAGTGTATTAAATATCATTTGGTGTTACTTTGGTCAATGGCTCTATTTTGGTCACTAGGATGTTGTAGATAACCAAAGGATGATGTAATGAGCCTATTTTTGTCCTAATTGAGTGTATTGAGCTCCATTTGGTCTTACTTTGGTGAATGGCTCCATTTTAGTCACTAGGAAGGTTTAGATAACCAAAGGATGATGTAATGAGCCTTTTTGGTCGTAATTGAATGTATTGAGCTCCATTTGGTCTTATATTGGTCAATGGCTCCATTTTAGTCACTAGGAATTGGATAGCCAAAGGATGATGTAATGAGCCTATTTTGGCCTAATTGAGTGTATTGAGCTCCATTTGGTCTTACTTTGGTCAATGGCTCCATTTTAGTCACTAGGAAGGTTTAGATAAGCAAAGGATGATGTAATGAGCCTATTTTGGTCCTAAATGAGTGTATTGAGCTCCATTTGGTCTTACTTTGGTCAATGACTCCATTTTAGTCCCTAGGAATTGTAGATAACCAAAGGATGATGTAATGAGCCTATTTTGGTCCTAATTGATGTATTGAGCTCCATTTGGTCTTACTTTTGTCAACGGCTCCATTTTAGTCACTAGGAAGTTTAGATAAGCAAAGGATGATGTAATGAGCCTATTTGGTCCTAAATGAGTGTACTGAGCTCCATTTGGTCTTACTTTGGTCAATGGCTCCATTTTAGTCACTAGGAAGGTTTAGATAGCCAAAGCAGGATGTAATGAGCATTTTGTGGTCCTAATTGAGTGTATTGAACATCATTTGGTGTTACTTTGGTCAATGGCTCCATTTTGGTCACTAGGATGATGTAGATAACCAAAGGATGATGTAATGAGCCAATTTTGGTCCTAATTGAGTGTATTGAGCTCCATTTCATCTTATTTGGTCAATGGCTCCATTTTAGTCACTAGGAAGGTTTAGATAACCAAAGGATGATGTAATGAGCCAATTTTGGTCCTAATTGAGTGTATTGAGCTCCATTTGGTCTTACATTGTCAATGGCTCCATTTTAGTCACTAGGAAGGTTTAGATAGCCAAAGGATGATGTAATGAGCTTTTTTTGGTCCTAATTGAGTGTATTGAACATCATTTGGTCTTACTTTGGTCAATGGCTCCATTTTGGTCACTAGGATGTTGTAGATAACAAAGGATGATGTAATGATCCTATTTGGTCCTAATTGAGTGTATTGAGCTTCATTAGGTCTTACTTTGATCAATTCGTCATTTTGTCACTAGAAAGGTTTAGATAACCGAAAGATGATGTAATGAGCCTATTTTTGTTCTAATTGAGTGTATTGAGCTCCATTTGGTCTTACATTGGTCAATGGCTCCATTTTAGTCACTAGGAAGGTTTAGATAGCCAAAGCATGATGTAATGAGCTTTTTTTGGTCCTTATTGAGTGTATTAAACATCATTTTGTGTTACTTTGGTCAATGGCTCCATTTTGGTCACTAGGATGATGTAGATAACCAAAGGATGATGTAATGAGCCTATTTTGGTCCTAATTGAGTGTATTGAGCTCCATTTCGTCTTATTTGGTCAATGGCTCCATTTTAGTCACTAGGAAGGTTTAGATAACCAAGGATGATGTAATGAGCCTATTTTGGTCCTAATTGAGTGTATTGTGCTCCATTTGGTCTTACTTTGGTCAATGGCTCCATTTTAGTCACTAGGAAGGTTTAGATAACCAAAGGATGATGTAATGAGCTTTTTTGGTCCTAATTGAGTGTATTGAACATCATTTGGTCTTACTTTGGTCAATTGCTCCATTTTGGTCACTAGGATGTTGTAGATAGGATGATGTAATGATCCTATATTGGTCCTAATTGAGTGTATTGAGCTTCATTAGGTCTTACTTTGTACGTTTTTGTCACTAGGAAGGTTTAGATAACCAAAGGATGATGTAATGAGCCTATTTTGGTCCTAATTGAGTGTATTGAGCTCCATTTGGTCTTACTTTGGTCAATGGCTCCATTTTAGTCACTAGGAAGGTTTAGATAACCAAAGGATGATGTAATGAGCCTATTTTTGTCCTAATTGAGTGTATTGAGCTCCATTTGGTCTTACTTTGGTCAATGGCTCCATTTTAGTCACTAGGAAGGTTTAGATAGCAAAAGCATGATGTAATGAGTTTTTTTTGGTCCTAATTGAGTGTATTAAACATCATTTGGTGTTACTTTTGTCAATGACTCCATTTTGGTCACTAGGATGATGTTGGTAACCAAAGTATGATGTAATGAGTCTATTTTGGTCCTAATTGAGTGTATTGAGCTCCATTTGGTCTTACGTTGGTCAATGGCTCCATTTTAGTCACTAGGAAGGTTTTAGATAACCAAAGGATGATGTAATGAGCCTATTTTGGTCCTACTTGAGTGTATAGCTCCATTTGGTCTTACGTTGGTCATTGGCTCCATTTTATATCTAGGAAGGTTTAGATAGCCAAAGGATGATGTTATGAGCTTATTTTGGTCCTAATTGAGTGTATTGAACATCATTTGGTCTTACTTTTGTCAATGGCTCTATTTTGGTCTCCAGGATGTTGTAGATAACCAAAGGATGATGTAATGAGCCTATTTTGGTCCTAATTGAGTGTATTGAGCTCCATTTGGTCTTACATTGGTCAATGGCTCCATTTTAGTCACTACGAAGGTTTAGATAGCCAAAGGATGATGTAAAGAGCCTATTTTGGGCCTAATTGAGTGTATTGAGCTCCATTTGGTCTTACTTTGGACAATGGCTCCATTTTAGTCACTAGGAAGGTTTAGATAACCAAAGGATGATGTAATGAGCCTATTTTGGTCCTAATTGAGTGTATTGAGCTTCATTGGTCTCTCTTTGATCAATTCTCCATTTTAGTCACTAGGAAGGTTTAGATAACAAAGGATGATGTAATGAGCCTATTTTGGTCCTAATTGAGTGTATTGAGCTCATTTGGTCTTACTTTGGTTAATGGCTCCATTTTAGTCACTAGGAAGGTTTAGATAACCAAAATGTAAAGAGCCTTTTGGTCCTAATTGAGTGTATTGAGCTCCATTTGGTCTTACTTTGGTCAATGGCTCCATTTTAGTCACTAGGAATTGTAGATAACCAAAGGATGATGTAATGAGCTATTTTGGTCCTAATTGAATGTATTGAGCTGGTCATTTGGTCTTACTTTGGTCAATGGCTCCATTTTAGTCACTAGGAAGGTTTAGATAACCAAAGAATGATGTAATGAGCCTATTTTGGTCCTAATTGAGTGTATTGAGCTCCATTTGGTCTTACTTGGTCAATGGCTCCATTTTAGTCACTAGGAAGGTTAGATAACCAAAGGATGATGTAATGAGCCTATTTTGGTCCTAATTGAGTGTATTGAGCTCCATTTGGTCTTACGTTGGTCAATGGCTCCATTTTAGTCACTAGGAAGGTTTAGATAACCAAAGGATGATGTAATGAGCCTATTTTGGTCCTAATTGAGTGTATTGAGCTCCATTTGGTCTTACGTTGGTCAATGGCTCCATTTTAGTCACTAGGAAGGTTTAGATAGCCAAGGGATGATGTTATGAGCTTATTTTGGTCCTAATTGAGTGTATTGAACATCATTTGGTCTTACTTTTGTCAATGGCTCTATTTTGGTCACTAGCATGTTGTAGACAACCAAAGGATGATGTAATGAGCCTATTTTGGTCCTAATTGAGTGTATTGAGCTCCATTTGGTCTTACGTTGGTCAATGGCTCCATTTTAGTCACTAGGAAGGTTTAGATAGCCTATTTTGGTCCTAATTGAGTGTATTGAACATCATTTGGTCTTACTTTGTCAATGGGTCACTAGGTTGTAGACAACCAAAGGATGATGTAATGAGCCTATTTTGGTCCTAATTGAGTGTATTGAGCTCCATTTGGTCTTACTTGGTCAATGGCTCCATTTTAGTCACTAGGAAGGTTTAGATAACCAAAGGATGATGTAATGAGCCTATTTTGGTCCTAATTGAGTGTATTGAGCTCCATTTGGTCTTACTTTGGTCAAGGGCTCCATTTTAGTCACTAGGAAGGTTTAGATAACCAAAGGATGATGTAATGAGCCTATTTTGGTCCTAATTGAGTGTATTGAGCTCCATTTGGTCTTACTTTGGTCAATCCATTTTAGTCACTAGGAAGGTTTAGATAACCAAAGGATGATGTAATGAGCCTTTTTGGTCCTAATTGAGTGTATTGAGCTCCATTTTGTCTTACGTTGGTCAATGGCTCCATTTTAGTCACTAGGAAGGTTTAGATAGCCAAAGGATGATGTAATGAGCTTATTTTGGTCCTAATTGAGTGTATTGAACATCATTTGGTCTTACTTTGTCAATGGCTATTTTGGTCACTAGATGTTGTAGAACCAAAGGATGATGTAATGAGCCTATTTTTGTCTAATTGAGTGTATTGAGCTCCATTTGGTCTTACTTTGGTCAATGGCTCCATTTAGTACTAGGTAGGTTTAGATAAGCAAAGGATGATGTAATGAGCCTTTTGGTCTAATTGAGTGTATTGCTCCATTTGGTCTTACTTTGGTCAATGGCTCCATTTAGTCACTAGGAAGGTTTAGATAGCCAAAGGATGATGTAATGAGCCTATTTTGGCCTAATTGAGTGTATTGAGCTCCATTTGGTCTTACTTTGGTCAATGGCTCCATTTTAGTCACTAGGAAGGTTTAGATAACCAAAGGATGATGTAATGAGCTTATTTTGGTCCTAATTCAGTGTATGAGAGGTCTTACTTTGATCAATTCTCCATTTTAGTCACTAGGAGGTTTAGGTAACCTAAGGATGACGTAATGAGCCTATTTTGGT
>RYYW01000042.1:104757-146722 GCA_013621005.1 Aeschynomene evenia | reverse complement strand
GAGCCATTGACCAAACTAAGACCAAAGAAGCTCAATACACTCAATTAGGTCCAAAATAGGCTCATTACATCATCCTTTGGTTATCTACAACATCCTAGTGACTAAAATGGAGCCATTGACCAAAGTAAGAACAAATGAAGCTCAATACACTCAATTAGGACCAAAATAGGCTCATTACATCATCCTTTAGTTATCTACAACATCCTAGTGACTAAAATTGAGCCATTGACCAAAGTAAGACAAATGAAGCTCAATACACTCAATTAGGACCAAAATAGGCTCATTACATCATCCTTGTTATCTAAACCTTCCTAGTGACTAAAATGGAGCCATTGTCCAAAGTAAGACCAATGAAGGTCAAAACACTCAATTAAGACCAAAATAGGCTCATTACATCATCCTTTGTTATCTAAATCCTAGTGACTAAAATGGAGCCATTGACCAAAGTAAGACCAAAGAAGCTCAATACACTCAATTAACCAAATAGGCTCATTACATCATCCTTTGGTTATCTACAACATCCTAGTGACTAAAATGGAGCCATTGACCAAAGTAAGAACAAATGAAGCTCAATACACTCAATTAGGACCAAAATAGGCTCATTACATCATCCTTTAGTTTTCTACAACATCCTAGTGACTAAAATTGAGCCATTGACCAAAGTAAGACAAATGAAGCTCAATACACTCAATTAGGACCAAAATAGGCTCATTACATCATCCTTTGTTTATCTAAATCCTAGTGACTAAAATGGAGCCATTGTCCAAAGTAAGACCAANAAAGCTCTGGCTCTGAAAAGTCAGATCAAAAGACTTCAAAAGCCCTAAAGGCTGAAGAAATATCTGAGTCTGAAACGATCAAAACTCAGATTCCGATGAAGATGACATCTCTCTTCTAGTAAGGAAAATGAAGAAAGCTTGGAAGAGAAGACCAAGCAAAGACAAAGAGATCACACCTAGAAAAGGAAAGTCAAAGTCTTCTGATGCCACATGTTTTGGCTGTGGAGAAAAGGGCCACTTCAGAACGGAGTGCCCTCAGAACAAGGGAAAGAAGAAGTTCATTCCCAAGAAGAAGAAGAAGGCAATGGCTGCTACATGGAGTGATTCAGAAGAGGAAGACTCTGGTCAGAAAGTGAAGAGGAAGCTAATGTCTGCTTCATGGCCAGTACTGACTATATTCTGGAAACAGAATCTGAGTCAGAAGAGGTACCAAACCTCTCCTCTCTCATACTCATACAATGAGATCTCAGAACTCTATGAAGAGCTTCTGAGAGACTCAAACGAATTAGCTAACAATTTCAGCAAACTAAGAAAGTCTTTTAAATCCTTAGAAGCTGAAAATACTAGACTAATTCAAGAAGTAGAGAACCTAAGGCTTGAAAGAGATGACTTTAAAAATAGATATCTTGAAAGCCACAACCTCTATCAAGCTTTAGAAAACAATGTCTTCTGTAACTGTTGAAAAAGCCGAACTGGCTTGATAGAATTACAAAAGACAAATGAGCTTCTCACTTCTGACTTGGTTAAGATGGTCAAAGGTGAAAAAATGATGACACTCTTGCTTGGTGGTCAAAGACCTTACAAGGATAAGAGTGGACTCGGTTATGAAGAAATCTTCGAACCAAATGATATTGATCCATCCTTAACTAAATCACCTCGCACGTGCATAGCTTGATCCACTCTTAACTAAATCACCCCGCATGTGCATTGCATGTTTTAAGAGTGGTCATGGTTCTGAAAAATGCCTTATGTTGAAAAAGGAAAAATCTCTAAGCCTCAGAAGGCTCAAAAGAAAACTCAGAAAGCTAAGCCTTCTAAGAAGACTATCCCTCTCAGAAGGGAAAAACTTCTCAGAAAGCAAGTGCTTCTGAAAAGGGCAAACAAAAGGTCTCTGACTCTCAAAACCATGACCTCTCTAAGAAAAGAAGGCAAAAGTCCAAAAAAGCTAACAAGCAAGGACCCAACAAAGAATGGGTACCTAAATCCGTTAACTTTGTGACTGCAGGTGCATCATCAAGCGCTGCTCCACCACCACGATGAGCAGTGGTACCTTGACAGTGGCTGCTCAAGGCACATGACTGGAAGCAAGCACTGGTTCAGAAGTCTCAAGCCCAAGAAAGGCGGAACAGTGCGATTCGGTGATGGCGCTAAAGGGAGAGTCACTGCAATCGGAGATGTTGGTAAGGACTCCTCTCACCAAATCTCAGATGTACTTTTGGTCGATGGCTTAACTCACAATCTATTAAGCATTAGTCAATTTTGTGACAAAGGCTTAAAGGTTGAGTTTTATGCCAAGTATTGTCATGTGATTAATCTCACAACTGACAAGATCGTTCTGGAAGGAAAACGTGTGGGTAACATCTATGTTATCCATCTGGATGATCTAAAGGATCAAAATGTGGAATGCCTTGTCTCTGTCCAAGAAGACAAATGGCTATGGCATAAGAAACTTGGTCATGCCCATATGAGACTTCTTTCTGAACTCTCTCAGAAAGAACTTGTAAAGGGCCTTCCCAGAATTAAGTATCAGAAGGATGCAACCTGCGACTTCTGTGAAAAAGGGAAACAGACCAAGGCTTCCTTTCCCAGTAAAAGTGGTATTTCTACTCAGAAACCACTGGAACTGCTCCACATGGATCTCTTCGGACCAACCAGAACAGCTTCCCTTTCTGGAAAACGCTATGGTCTTGTCATAGTGGATGATTACTCCAGATTCACTTGGGTTTTCTTTCTAGCTTCTAAGGAAGAAACTTTTGAGAAGTTCAAAGCATTTGCGAAAAGAGTTTCAACAGAAAAGGATTCGCACATTCATACCATTAGATCAGATCATGGTGGTGAATTTGAGAATCATGCTTTTGAAAAGCTTTGTGAAAATCTGGGCATTGCTCACGAGTTCTCTTCTCCCAGAACTCCTCAACAAAATGGAGTAGCTGAGAAAAGAACCGAAGCCTTCAAGAGATGGCAAGAACAATGCTCTTAGAAAGTGGACTTTCAAAAGGTTTCTGGGCTGAAGCAGTAAATACTTCATGCTACATTCAGAATCGAGTCTTTCTAAGACCAATTCTGAAAAAGACACCTTACGAGCTATGGAAGAATAAAATACCAAACATTTCTTATTTCCATATATTTGGTTCTTCTTGTTTTATTCTCAACACAAAGGACAAACTCTCCAAGTTTGATCCTAAGTCCGATGATGGATACTTCCTAGGATACTCCTCAGCCTCTAAAGCTTACAGAGTATATAACAAAAGGAGTAAATGTGTTGAAGAGACAATCCATATTAAGTTCAAAGAACTTAGTAAGGACCTGTCTCAGAAAGGTGCTGACTTAGAAGATGAATTTGAGAAACTCAACATCTCTTCTGAGAAAGCCAAAAGGAAAATTCTTATAGATGATGAGACTGACTTCCAACCCATGGAACAATCATCTTCATCTAAAGAAAAATCTAGTAACATCATCAAAGCTCCAGAACCTAGAGAATCTACTTTTCCAAATACAATGGAACCTAGATTCTCAGAAGGACAAGCTTCTGATGACTCAGAAAGAGAACCTTCTGTGTCTCGTTCTCAGAACCCTACTCCTAAAGGGATCAGAGGTTCAAGAGACTTGAAGAACATCTCTCAGAATGAAGTCTTGGGCAATCCAGAAAGTGGCGTGAGAACCAGAAGGAACTATACAAATCTTGCTATGGTCTCTGAACTTGAACCAGATTCCATAGAAGAGGCGTTAGATGATCCTAGCTGGGTAAATGCCATGCAGGATGAACTTGACCAATTTGAGAGAAATCAAGTTGGAAACTGACTCAGAAACCCAAAGGCAAGAGTGTCATTGGGACTAAATGGGTGTTTCGAAACAACTTGATGAAAAACGGTCAAGTCGTGAGAAACAAGGCAAGATTGGTTGCTCAAGGGTACAACCAACAAGAAGGATAGATTATGATGAAACTTTTTGCCCAGTCGCAAGATTGGAAGCTATCAGAATGTTGCTAGCTTTTGCTGCACATAAAGGTTCAAACTCTATCAGAATGGACGTTAAGTCCGCCTTCTTGAATGGATACCTTTCTGAGGAAGTTTATGTAAAACAACCTCCTGGTTTGTGAATGATGCATTCCCGAATCATGTATTCAAGCTTACAAAGGCTCTCTATGGTTTGAAACAAGCTCCAAGAGCTTGGTACGATAGATTGAGCTCTTTCTTGCTTAAAAACGGATTCTCAAGAGGGAAAGTGGACACAACTCTTTTTACGCTCTCAGAAGACTCTGGCTTCTTGATTGTCCAGATTTATGTTGATGACATAATATTTGGCGCAACCAATGAATGCCTTTGCAAAGAATTCTCCAAGCTTATGCAAGGTGAATTCGAGATGAGCATGATGGGAGAATTAAAATTCTTCCTAGGATTGCAAATCAAGCAAGAGTCGGAAGGGACAGTCATTCATCAAGAGAAGTATAACCAAGGAACTTCTGAGGAAGTTTCTGATGGATAAGGCCAAACCCATGAGCACTCCCATGCATCCCTCTCAAGTAATTGACTTGGATGAAGATGGTGAGAAAGTCTCAGAAAGCAACTATCGAGGGATAATTGGCTCACTTCTCTACTTAACCGCCTCCAGACCAGATATCCAACTCAGTGTTGGGATCTGTGCTAGATTCCAGTCTAAGCCCAAGCAATCACACTTGACTGCAGTTAAACGAATTTTACGATATTTAAGTGGAACTACTAATCTTGGTCTTTGGTACGAGAAAGGTTGTTCTTCTGATGTTGTAGGTACTGCGATGCCGACTACGCTGGAGATAGGATAGATCGCAAAAGCACAAGTGGGTGCTGCTGCTTCTTTGGAAAATGCTTGATCACTTGGTCTTGCAAGAAGCAAAATACGATCGCCCTATCAACTGCTGAAGCTGAATATGTGTCTGCTGCGAACTGCTGTTCTCAGATGCTCTGGATTAAGAATCAGCTACTTGATTATCAATTAAGGTACACCAAAATTCCTATCCTCTGTGATAATACAAGTGCTATCAACTAGCTAAGAATCCTATTCAGCATTCTCGATCCAAGCACATCGATATAAAACATCATTTTATTAGGGATCATGTGCAAAAAGGCGACATTGAACTCAAATTTGTAAATACTGAGGATCAAATCTCAGATATATTTACAAAGCCTTTACCCGAGGATCGTTTCAATGTTCTGAAAGGATTTCTCAATTTAAGATGTTTCTAAGTGCTTTGAAATTTAAAAACTCTCTTAGAAACCCCCCTTAGTCCTAGTTTAGATTCTGAGACGAACAAATAGAACTAAGCCTCTGAGCTTGAAACAGGAAAACCCTATCTGAGAAAATTTGGTCTCAGAAGACTCATCTCTCAGAAAGGAGATCTTCTGAAACATCTCTCAGAAGGAGGATTTCTCAGAAGGACCACCTCTCTCAGAAAGGTACCTTCCGAGAAACAAGTTACCAACGGTAACTTTTGGATAAGTGGCAGAAAACGGCTAGTTATCAACCATGACTTTAAATACTTACAGCAGTGTTTCATTTGAGCACTTTACGTCCAAAACTTACCAAAACTCTGCCAAAACCTCTCCTCGCTTTCCAATCATCTCCTGCTCTCTCTCTCTGTTTCTCTCTTGTTCTTCTCTATCTTCTCTCAAAACTTAAAACCTTTCCTCAAATGGCCGTCTCTGGAGAAATCAAGGGCTTAATGAGAAACAATCTCAATGAGATATCCGAAGATATTCTCTATGACAATGAGGAAATGCAGTCCCTATTCCACAAGACTTATCTCCCAAGGAATCTTGCCATGGGAAGGGTATTGCCTCTCAATGTCTACAATCAGGTGGACGAAATCCAATTCACCTTTCTCAAGCAACCCGGATGGCCAGCCATGATGAGCTCCGAAGACGTATGCTACCCAAATGTGGTAAGGGCTTTCTATTCGCAAATAGAAAGGTTCACCAACAAAGGGGTCAAGAGCAAGATTGGTGACCAACAGATCCGCTTCTCCTCCTCTGACATCAACAAAGTCTTCAAGACTTTGAATGGTGGCGCTGTCATCGCCGACGACCCAGAATGGGTCAAGGAGGTAGATGACTCGGAAGAAGAAGTCGTGACTCTTCTGACTGGTAGCAACAGCCTACCACTCAAGGGAGTAAAGGTGCCTCATCTCACGCAAGAGGCTCGGATCATCTTCTCCGTTGTGCAACACACCCTTCTCCCTCGGATTGGAGACATGGGGAACGTTACCACCATGGATGCCTGCCTGCTGTACCATCTACTGAAGAAGGAAAGAGTAGATTTTGGGAGGATGGTGCTCAACTACATGATGCACCAGGCTCATCCAAAGAGGGCTCTCACGAGTCTACCTTACGGCAGCCTTCTGACCAGAATCCTCAACCATTTCTCCTTCCCACTTGAAGACTATGAATATGTCTTCAACCACAGTAAGTTCTCCATGGTCACCTTCAACAACATCAAGAAGAAGAAGGTACCAGATACGGGGGCACCTAAGAAGAAGGAGGAAGCAAAGTCCTCTAAGGGAGCTGCTGGTCTCATCCAGCCGTCTAAGGCTGAGAAAGGAAAGGAAAAGGTTTCTGATCCTCCAGAAAAGAAGAAGAAGAAGCAAAAAGTGACTCATCCTTCTCCAACAAGGGTGACACGGAGTATGGCTTCTGAGGAAGCTCAGAAGACTCCTCAGAAGGCTCCTACGATTGTTGAGGCTGCTGAAGACTCAGAAGAAACAACATCTGAGCAACCCATGACCAGAAAAAGGAAAGCACCTCCCACTCTCCAAGTCCCAGACGTGCCACCAGAAGGGAAAAAGAAACGTGGTCGTTTGGTAAAAGCTAACTCTAAAACTCCACCTTCATTTCTTCACTCTTCTTCTACTTCAATTCCTATTTCTGATTCTGTTGATGGTTTTAAACCCACCAAATTTAAAACTAAACTCCTACATTCCTTGAAATATCAGGGAAAAACTCACAAAGGAGTGGGGATAAAAACCACCAAGAAACAGAGCCCGCCAAAGCCGACGGGTAAAGAAATTGTAGCAGTTACTGCTACTGCTGCCACCACCGCTGCTGCTACTACTGCTGCTGTTGAAGAAGAAGCAGAAGCTTCTCATCACTCCTCCCATCTGGACATGTCTCCCCCACCAGAGAAGACATTCAGGGGCATGAAGGAAATGTCGCTGATTCCTCTTCCGAGGAAGAAGATGCGGCACGCTTTCACATTGTGCATCGCACTCCAGATGCTGGAAGCTCCAAGAAAGAGCCCCAGAAGAAGCCATCTGAGGTTTCTATGGTGGAACTTTCTGAGGCAACCACAACTGAAGTTGCCACTGTGAATGCTGAGTCCTTGGCTCAGACGATGCTCGACGTCCAGAAGGCGCTGGATCAACCTTCTGAGACTCCAGAAGCTGCTCCGATGCAACAACAACAACAACTGCAGCATGAGGAACGCTTCATTGAACCAACTTCTGAGGTTGGTCTCCTCTCTTCTGAGATCCCTCTGGAACATGAGGACACTCATGACTCAACACATGACGTAGTGCCAGGGACCACCAGCACTGGGCTCAGCTCAGAGGTGGGCGTTGACGCTACCATGGCTGCCGGAGTTGCAGCAGTTGAGGCATTTGTTGCCCACAGTTCCTTAGAAGGAACTCTATCTAAGAAGGACTCTCAGAAGGAACCAGAGGTTCCTCCTCAAGATATAACAGAGGTTCCTCCTACATCCTTTGATCAACAAGGTCCCACCTTCTCCATAACGGACTCAATGATCGGTTCTGGCTTTCAGCTGGGAAGGATGGTAGTCACTCCACCCTCTGTGCAATTTCGGCCTTTCTTTGGTCGAATTGAGAAGTTGAAGAGCACTGAAGCCATGCATAGCCAGATCTCAACCTTCAACCTCTCCGATGATGCTCAGACTTCTGGTGCTATGGAGCAACCATCAGCTAGGCAACCCTCTGATCTAGACCTTGCTCTAGTTGCTGAGGACACTCAAAAGCAGCCTTCGATTGAACTTGCTGCTATTGAAGGTAAAGCTGTACAAGAAGAAGAACCTCCTGAATATCAAACAAGGGATATAATCGATGAAGTACTTGAGGCTGAAGTCTCTCGTCCTCCTTCATCTCAACCCTCATCTTCTCAACAGCCTTCCACTGCCTCTGACCTTCCTCCAGAATGCGCTCAGAATGCGACTCAGAGCGAGATTCTCATGGAGATATGCCAGCTGCTACGCTACATTGCCAGAAGGCAGTAGTTCTAAGTCAATGATGGCGTTTATGTCTTAGCCACCCTTTTTGATGTAACAAAGGGGGAGTAGATAAATGATTGATAAAATTTTTTACTTTGGCTATCGTAAACACTAGGCTAGAACTTAGGGGGAGCAACAACTTAGGGGGAGCCAAATTCTTTGTATCTTTACAAAACCATAAATGATAAATCATTATTTTTGGCATCTCTTGATTTACTTAGCTTGATATTTCTGAATCTCATAGATACATTATCATGAAATACATGCTATGAAACTGATAATCTCAAACAGTAATCATACATTGCATACTTGAACTGTTGATTATCTCAGCCTTCTAAGAAAATAACGAAGCCTTCTCTCAGAAAGCTAAATTAGTTTCTAAGAAAGCAAAAGTGAATTCTGAATAAGTTATGAACTTACTCAGAAACACTTCTGAACTTAAGCAAAATTATTATCTTAAGACTTAAGTTGTTATCATCAAAAAGGGGGAGATTGTAAGCTCCAGAACCCTTCTGAGAGAATTAAGCATAATTCTCTTAGAGTCATGAAAGTTTTTATGATAACAAGGTAAGCCATAAGTATAAAATTTTACTTAAGGTTTTGCTAATATGTGCGCTAAGTGTCTCAGAAAGCTTTAAATTATTGCAATGCCATGAGCAAAGACCAAGACAAAACATCAAGTAACCTCGAGATCAATTGATAAAATCATAGCGCCGAAGATATCAGAAAGGATATCTCAGAAGCGCAGAAGGTGAAAGCGTGTTTCTGAGGAAAGAACACTGTCGCCTCAGAAGGGTCTCAGAAGACCTCGCGACTAGGAGTTCTCAGAAGGGTCTTCCCTCAGAAGGTTAGCCTCAGAAGTCCGTACAACTCTTAGAAGGTTGGACTCAGAAGCAACCAAGTGTCTGGACTCAAGGAAGTGCAAACAGACTCAGAAAGCTCGCTACAACTAGCCAAGGAAGTGGGAACACGCGCACTGTGCAGTTCTGAAAAGTTCCTCATTTTGCGCTGACTGTAGCAGGGAGCCGTTCTGAAAAGGACACAGCCACATAAGCAAAGTGAAAGCCTCTAATTTCGCGGCTCTTTGATGCCTATATATATGAGTTCAATTCCAGAGCAATGTGAGACGAAACTCTTGCACAAAAACTCTTGATTAAACTTGTCAAAACTCTGTTGAATTGAAAATCATTTTGCGAAAACTTAGAACTTTCTCAGAAAGACAATTTTTACGAAATTGTTTCTCTAACTTTGCAAAATCTTCTAGTTCTGAATTGGTGAAAATTCTTACATTTGTAAGTTAATCCTAGAAGTCTACTAAGAGTAAAACTAGGTTTGTAACTTAGTCTTGGTAGTTGTTTTCGATCAAAACAAACTTTCTGAAAAACGCTAAGTCCTTCGTTGTTTGAAGGCAGTTTTAAAGTCCTCTGTTGTGAGGCAAGGAAGTCCTCTGTTGTGAGGCAAGGAAGTCCTTAATTGTTTAAGGCAAGGAAGTCCTCTAGTGTGAGGCAAGGAAATCCACTTCGGGTTGTGAGGTGGTGGAAGTCCTTTACTTAGTAAAGGCAGTGTTGTCTGGGAAGGCACATTAAGAAGAATATCTAAGAACTCTCAACTGAAGGTTGAGGACTGGAGTAGGTTGGTTATAACCGAACCAGTATAAAATCCCTTGTGTTAAGCTTTTCTCCCTAACTCATTACGTGTTCAAATCTTTGAGAAAAACTCTATCACAACTTTAATTAATAGGTCTGGTGAAAACCTTATTGATTAAAATCAGAAAGCTTTTAAGAAACTCAAACTCTTAAGTCATTTTCTTAAAATCTCTCAGAAAGGAACTTTCTTAGAAAGACTAAGTTCTCAGAAACTTAATCTTCTCAGAAAGCATTTTCCGCTGCAAACTCTTAATCATACCTTCTGAGTAAAAACAGCTTTCTAAGTAAAAGTTTTAACAAGCAATTTTAAAACGTGCACGATTCAACCCCCCCTTCTCGTGCACACATACACTTTCAAATGGCTCCATTTTAATCACTAGGATGTTGTAGATAACCAAAGGATGATGTAATGAGCCTATTTTGGTCCTAATTGAGTGTATTGAGCTTCATTAGGTCTTACTTTGATCAATGGCTCCATTTTAGTCACTAGGATGTTGTAGATAATCAAAGGATGATGTAATGAGCCTATTTTGGTCCTAATTTTTTGTATTGAGCTTCATTTGGTCTTACTTTGGTCAATGGCTCCATTTTAGTCACTATGATGTTGTAGATAACCAAAGGATGATGTAATGAGCCTATTTTAGTCCTAATTGAGTGTATTAGGCTTCATTAGGTCTTACTTTGGTCAATGGCTCCATTTTAGTCACTAGGATGTTGTAGATAACCAAAGGATGATGTAATGAGCCTATTTTGGTCCTAATTGAGTGTATTGAGCTTCATTAGGTCTTACTTTGGTCAATGGCTCCATTTTAGTCACTAGCATGTTGTAGATAACCAAAGGATGATGTAATGAGCCTATTTTGGTCCTTATTCAGTGTATTGAGCTTCATTTGGTCTTACTTTGGTCAATGGCTCCATTTTAGTCACTATGATGTTGTAGATAACCAAAGGATGATGTAATGAGCCTATTTTGGTCCTAATTGAGTGTATTGAGCTTCATTAGGTCCTACTTTGGTCAATGGCTCCATTTTGGTCACTAGGATGTTGTAGATATCCAAAGGATGATGTAATGAGCCTATTTTGGTCCTAATTGAGTGTATTGAGCTTCATTTCGTCTTACTTTGGTCAATGGCTCCATTTTAGTCACTAGGATGTTGTAGATAACCACAGGTTGATGTAATGAGCCTATTTTGGTCCTAATTGATTGTATTGAGCTTCATGTCGTCTTACTTTGGTCAATGGCTCCATTTTTGTCACTAGGATGTTGTAGATAACCAAAGGATGATTTAATGAGCCTATTTTGGTCCTAATTGAGTGTATTGATCTTCATTTTGTCTTACTTTGGTCAATGGCTCCATTTTAGTCACTAGGATGTTGTAGATAACCAAAGGATGATGTAATGAGCCTATTTTGGTCCTTATTCAGTGTATTGAGCTTCATTTGGTCTTACTTTGGTCAATGGCTCCATTTTAGTCACTAGCATGTTGTAGATAACCAAAGGATGATGTAATGAGCCTATTTTGGTCCTAATTGAGTGTATTGAGCTTCATTAGGTCTTACTTTGGTCAATGGCTCCATTTTAATCACTAGGATGTTGTAGATAACCAAAGGATGATGTAACGAGCCTATTTTGGTCTTAATTGAGTGTATTGAGCTTCATTAGGTCTTACTTTGATCAATGGCTCCATTTTAGTCACTAGGATGTTGTAGATAATCAAAGGATGATGTAATGAGCCTATTTTGGTCCTAATTGAGTGTATTGAGCTTCATTTGCTCTTACTTTGATCAATTCATCCATTTTAGTCACTAGAAAGGTGTAGGTAACCACAACATGATGTAATGAGCCTATTTTGGTCCTAATTGAGTGTATTTAGCTTCTTTTGGTCTTACTTTGATCAATTAATCCATTTTAGTCAGTAGGATGTTGTAGATAACATAAGGATGATGTAATGAGCCTATTTTTGTCCTAATTGAGGGTATTGAGCTTCATTAGGTCTTACTTTGATCAATTCATCCATTTTAGTCACTAGAAAGGTGTTGGTAACCAAAGGATGATGTAATGACCCTATTTTGGTCCTAATTTTTTGTATTGAGCTTCATTTGGTCTTACTTTGGTCAATGGCTCCATTTTAGTCACTATGATGTTGTAGATAACCAAAGGATGATGTAATGAGCCTATTTTAGTCCTAATTGAGTGTATTGAGCTTCATTAGGTCTTACTTTGGTCAATGGCTCCATTTTAGTCACTAGGATGTTGTAGATAACCAAAGGATGATGTAATGAGCCTATTTTGGTCCTAATTGAGTGTATTGAGCTTCATTAGGTCTTACTTTGGTCAATGGCTCCATTTTAGTCACTAGCATGTTGTAGATAACCAAAGGATGATGTAATGAGCCTATTTTGGTCCTTATTCAGTGTATTGAGCTTCATTTGGTCTTACTTTGGTCAATGGCTCCATTTTAGTCACTATGATGTTGTAGATAACCAAAGGATGATGTAATGAGCCTATTTTGGTCCTAATTGAGTGTATTGAGCTTCATTAGGTCTTACTTTGGTCAATGGCTCCATTTTGGTCACTAGGATGTTGTAGATATCCAAAGGATGATGTAATGAGCCTATTTTGGTCCTAATTGAGTGTATTGAGCTTCATTTCGTCTTACTTTGGTCAATGGCTCCATTTTAGTCACTAGGATGTTGTAGATAACCACAGGTTGATGTAATGAGCCTATTTTGGTCCTAATTGATTGTATTGAGCTTCATGTCGTCTTACTTTGGTCAATGGCTCCATTTTTGTCACTAGGATGTTGTAGATAACCAAAGGATGATTTAATGAGCCTATTTTGGTCCTAATTGAGTGTATTGATCTTCATTTCGTCTTACTTTGGTCAATGGCTCCATTTTAGTCACTAGGATGTTGTAGATAACCAAAGGATGATGTAATGAGCCTATTTTGGTCCTTATTCAGTGTATTGAGCTTCATTTGGTCTTACTTTGGTCAATGGCTCCATTTTAGTCACTAGCATGTTGTAGATAACCAAAGGATGATGTAATGAGCCTATTTTGGTCCTTATTCAGTGTATTGAGCTTCATTTGGTCTTACTTTGGTCAATGGCTCCATTTTAGTCACTATGATGTTGTAGATAACCAAAGGATAATGTAATGAGCCTATTTTGGTCCTAATTGAGTGTATTGAGCTTCATTAGGTCTTACTTTGGTCAATGGCTCCATTTTGGTCACTAGGATGTTGTAGATATCCAAAGGATGATGTAATGAGCCTATTTTGGTCCTAATTGAGTGTATTGAGCTTCATTTCGTCTTACTTTGGTCAATGGCTCCATTTTAGTCACTAGGATGTTGTAGATAACCACAGGTTGATGTAATGAGCCTATTTTGGTCCTAATTGATTGTATTGAGCTTCATGTCGTCTTACTTTGGTCAATGGCTCCATTTTTGTCACTAGGATGTTGTAGATAACCAAAGGATGATTTAATGAGCCTATTTTGGTCCTAATTGAGTGTATTGATCTTCATTTCGTCTTACTTTGGTCAATGGCTCCATTTTAGTCACTAGGATGTTGTAGATAACCAAAGGATGATGTAATGAGCCTATTTTGGTCCTTATTCAGTGTATTGAGCTTCATTTGGTCTTACTTTGGTCAATGGCTCCATTTTAGTCACTAGCATGTTGTAGATAACCAAAGGATGATGTAATGAGCCTATTTTGGTCCTAATTGAGTGTATTGAGCTTCATTAGGTCTTACTTTGGTCAATGGCTCCATTTTAATCACTAGGATGTTGTAGATAACCAAAGGATGATGTAACGAGCCTATTTTGGTCCTAATTGAGTGTATTGAGCTTCATTAGGTCTTACTTTGATCAATTCTTCCATTTTATTCACTAGGATGTTGTAGATAACCAAAGGATGGTGTAATGAGCCTATTTTGGTTCTAATTGAGTGTATTGAGCTTCATTTGGTCTTTCTTTGGTCAATTCATCCATTTTAGTCACTAGAAAGGTGTAGGTAACCAAAGGATGATGTAATGAGCCTATTTTGGTCCTAATTGAGTGCATTGAGCTTCATTAGGTCTTACTTTGGTCAATGGCTCCATTTTAGTCACTAGGATGTTCTAGATAATCAAAGGATGATGTAATGAGCCTATTTTGGCCCTAATTGAGTGTATTGAGCTTCATTTGCTCTTACTTTGATCAATTCATCCATTTTAGTCACTAGAAAGGTGTAGGTAACCACAACATGATGTAATGAGCCTATTTTGGTCCTAATTGAGTGTATTTAGCTTCTTTTGGACTTACTTTGATCAATTAATCCATTTTAGTCACTAGGATGTTGTAGATAACATAAGGATGATGTAATGAGTCTATTTTTGTCCTAATTGAGGGTATTGAGCTTCATTAGGTCTTACTTTGATCAATCCATCCATTTTAGTCACTAGAAAGGTGTTGGTAACCAAAGGATGATGTAATGAGCCTATTTTGGTCCTAATTTTGTGTATTGAGCTTCATTTGGTCTTACTTTGGTCAATGGCTCCATTTTAGTCACTATGATGTTGTAGATAACCAAAGGATGATGTAATGAGCCTATTTTGGTCCTAATTGAGTGTATTGAGCTTCATTAGGTCTTACTTTGGTCAATGGCTCCATTTTAGTCACTAGGATGTTGTAGATAACCAAAGGATGATGTAATGAGCCTATTTTGGTCCTAATTGAGTGTATTGAGCTTCATTAGGTCTTACTTTTGTCAATGGCTCCATTTTAGTCACTAGCATGTTGTAGATAACCAAAGGATGATTTAATGAGCCTATTTTGGTCCTTATTCAGTGTATTGAGCTTCATTTGGTCTTACTTTGGTCAATGGCTCCATTTTAGTCACTATGATGTTGTAGATAACCAAAGGATGACGTAATGAGCCTATTTTGGTCCTAATTGAGTGTATTGAGCTTCATTATGTCTTACTTTGGTCAATGGTGAAAGTGTATGTGTGCACGAGAAGGTGGGGGTTGAATCGTGCAAGTTTTGAAAATTACCTTTTAAAACTTTTTACTTAGAAAGCTGTTTTTACTCAGAAGGTGGATTTAAGAGCTTCAGCGGAAATAGCTTTCTGAGAAGATTAAGTTTCTGAGAACTTAGTCTTTCTGAGAAAGTTCCTATCTGAGAAGTCTTAAGAAAGTGACTTTGAGTTATAATCTTTTAAACGCTTTCTGATTTTAATCAATAATGTTTTCACAAGACCTCTTAATCAATAAAGTTCCTATCTGAGAAGTCTTAAGAAAGTGACTTAGTGTTTGAGTTTTTCTCAAAGCTTTATGCAATTAAAGAGTAAGAGAGAAAAGCTTAACACAAAGAGTTTTATACTGGTTCGGTTATAACCAACCTACTCCAGTCCTCAACCTTCAGTTGAGAGTTCTTAGATATTCTTCTTAATGTGCCTTCTCAGACAACACTGCCTTTACCAAGTAAAGGACTTCCACCACTTCACAACCCGAAGTGGATTTCCTTGCCTCACACTAGAGGACTTCCTTGCCTTAAACACCTAAGGACTTCCTTGCCTCACAATAGAGGACTTCCTTGCCTTAATCAATTAAGGACTTTGAACTTTGCCTCAAACACCAGAGGACTTAAACTTGCTTTCACACAAAGAAGGACTTAGCGTTTTTCGAAGGTTTGATTTGATCGAAAACAACTACCAAGACTAAGTTACAAACCTAGTTTTACACTTAGTAGACTTCTAGAATTAACTTACAAATGTAAGAATTTACACCAATTCAGAACTAGAAGATTTTACAAAGTTAGAAGAACAATTTCGTAAAAATTGTCTTTCTGAGAAAGTTCTAAGTTTTCGCAAAATGATTTTCAATTCAACAGAGTTTTGGCACGTTTAATCAAGAGTTTTAGCGCAAGAGTTTTCGTCACATTGCTCTGGAATTGAACTCATATATATAGGCATCAAAGAGCCGCAAAATTAGAGGCTTTCACTTTGCTTATGTGGCTGTGTCCTTTTCAGAACGGCTCCCTGCTACAGTCAGCGCAAAATGAGGAACTTTTCAGAACTGCACAGTGCGCGTGTTCCCACTTCCTTGGCTAGTTGTAGCGAGCTTTCTGAGACTGTTTGCGCTCCCTTGAGTCCAGACACTTGGTTGCTTCTGAGTCCAACCTTCTAAGAGTTGTACGGACTTCTGAGGCGAACCTTCTGAGGGAAGACCCTTCTGAGAACTACTAGTCGCAAGGTCTTCTGAGACCTTTCTGAGGCGACAGTGTTCTTTCCTCAGAAACATGTTTTCGCCTTCAGCGCTTCTGAGACATCCTTTCTGATATCTTTGGCGCTATGATTTTATCAATTGATTTCAAGGCTACTTGATGTTTTGTCTTGGTCTTTGCTCATGGCATTGCAATAATTTAAAGCTTTCTGAGACACTTAGCGCACATATTAGCAAAACCTTAAGTAAAATTTTATACTTATGGCTTACCTTGTTATCATTAAAACTTTCATAACTCTAAGAGAATTATGCTTAATTCTCTCATAAGGGTTCTGGAGCTTACAATCTCCCCCTTTTTGATGATAACAACTTAAGTCTTAAGATAATAATTTTGCTTAAGTTCATAAGTGTTTCTGAGTAAGTTCATAACTTATTCAGAATTCACTTTTTCTTTCTTAGAAACTAATTTAGCTTTATGAGAGAAGGCTTCGTTATTTTCTTAGAAGGCTGAGATAATCAACAGTTCAAGTATGCAATGTATGATTACTGTTTGAGATTATCAATTACATAGCATGTATTTCATGATAAATGTATGTATGAGATTCAGAAATACCAAGCTAAGTAAATCAAGAGATGCCAAAAAATAAATAATAAAAGATAAGCATAAAATAGGTAAAACATGAGATGCCAAAATAATGATTTTTCATTTATGGTTTAGTAAAAATACAAAATATTTAGCTCCCCCTAAGTTGTTGCTCCCCCTAAGTTCTAGCCTAGTGTTTACGATAGCCAATGTACAAAAATTTTATTATCATTCATCTACTCCCCCTTTGTTACATCAAAAAGGGTGGCTAAGACATAAACGCCATCATTGACTTAGAACTACTGCCTTCTGGCAATGTAGCGTAGCAGCTGGCATATCTCCATGAGAATCTCGCTCTGAGTCGCATTCTGAGCGCATTCTGGAGGGAGTTCAGAGGCAGTAGAAGGCTGTTGAGAAGATGAGGGTTGAGATGAAGGAGGACGAGAGACTTCAGCCTCAAGTACTTCATCGATTATATCCCTTGTTTGATATTCAGGAGATTCTTCTTCTTGGACAGCTTTACCTTCAATAGCAGCAAGTTCAATGGAAGGCTGCCTTTGAGTGTCCTCAGAAACTAGAGCAAGGTCTAGATCAGAGGGTTGCCTAGCTGATGGTTGCTCCATAGCACCAGACGTCTGAGCATCGTCGGAGAGGTTGAAGGTTGAGATCTGGCTATGCATGGCTTCAATGCACTTCAACTTCTCAGTTCGACCAAAGAAAGGCCGAAATTGCACAGAGGGTGGGGTGACTACCATCCTTCCCAGCTGAAAGCCGGAACCGATCATTGAGTCCGTAATCGAGAAGGTGGGACCTTGTTGATCAAAGGATGTCAGAGGAACCTCTGTTATATCTGGAGGAGGAACCTCTGGTTCCTTCTGAGAGTCCTTCTCAGATAGAGTTCCTTCTAAGGAACTGTGGGCAACAAATGCCTCAACTGTTGCAACTCCGGCAGCCATGGTAGCGTCAGCGCCCACCTCTGAGCTGAGCCAGTGCTGGTGGTCCCTGGCACTACGTCATGTGTTGAGACATGAGTTTCCTCATGTTCCAAAGGGATCTCAGTATAGAGGAGACCATCCTCAGAAGCTGGTTCAATTAAGGCTTCCTCATGTTGTAGTTGTTGTTGTGGTTGCATCGGAGCGGCTTCTGGAGTCTCAGAAGGTTGATCCAGTGCCTTCTGGACGTCAAGCATCGTCTGAGCCAATGACTCAGCATTCACAGTGGCAACTTCAGTGGTGGTTGCCTCAGAAAGTTCCACCATAGAAACCTCAGATAGCTTCTTCTGGGGCTCTTTCTTGGAGCTTCCAGCATCTGGAGTGCGATGCTCAATGCGAAAGCTTGCCGCATCTTCTTCCTCGGAAAAGGAATCAGCAACATTTCCTCCATGCCCCTGAATGTCTTCTCTGGTGGGGGAGACATTCCCAGATGGGGAGGAGTGATGAGAAGCTTCTGCTTCTTCTTCAACAGCAGCAACAGTAGCAGCAGCAGCGGTGGTGGCGGCAGTAGCAGTAACAGCTACAATTTCTTTACCCGGCGGCTTCGGCGGGCTCTGTTTCTGAGTGGTTTTTATCCCCACTCCTTTGTGAGACTTTCCCTGATAGTTCAAGGAATGCAGGAGTTTAGTTTTAAATTTGGTGGGTTTAAAACCAGTAACAGAATCAGAAACAGGAATTGAAGTAGAAGAAGATTTAAGAAAGAGAGGTGGAGTTTTAGAGTAAGCCTTTACCAAACGACCACGTTTCTTTTTCCCTTCTGGTGGCACGTCTGGGACTTGGAGAGTTGGAGGTGCTTTCCTTTTTCTGGTCATGGGTTGCTCAGATGTTGTTTCTTCTGAGTCTTCAGCAGCCTCAACAACCGTAGGTTCCTTCTGAGGAGTCTTCTGAGCTCCCTCAGAAGCCATACTCCTTGTCACCCTTGTTGGAGAAGGATGAGTCACCTTTTGCTTCTTCTTCTTCTTTTCTGAAGGATCGGAAACCTTTTCCTTTCCTTTCTCAGCCTTAGAGGGCTGGTTGGGACCAGCAGTTCCCTTAGAAGGCTTTGCTTCCTCCTTCTTCTTAGGTGCCCCCGTCTCTGGTACCTTCTTCTTCTTAATGTTGTTGAAGGTGACCATGGAGAACTTACTGTGGTTGAAGACGTATTCATAGTCTTCAAGTGGCAAGGAGAAATGGTCGAGGATTCTGGTCAGAAGGCTTCCGTAAGGTAGACTTGTGAGAGCCCTCTTCGGAAGAGCCTGGTGCATCATGTAGTTGAGCACCATCCTCCCAAAATCTACTCTTTCCTTCTTCAGCAGGTGGTATAGCAGGCAGGCATCCATGGTGGTAACGTTCCCCATGTCTCCAATCCGAGGGAGAAGGGTGTGTTGCACAACAGAGAAGATGATTCTAGCCTCTTGCGTGAGATGAGGCACCTTTACCCCCTTGAGTGGTAAGCTGTTGCTACCAGTCAGAAGTGTCACGACTTCTTCTTCTGAGTCATCTACCTCCTTGACCCATTCTGGGTCGTCGGCGATGACAACACCACCATTCAAGGTCTTGAAGACTTTGTTGATGTCAGAGGAGGAGAAGCGGATCTGTTGGTCACCAATCTTGCTCTTGACCCCTTTGTTGGTGAACCTTTCTATTTGCGAATAGAAAGCTCTCACCACATTTGGGTAGCATACGTCCTCGGAACTCATCATGGCTGGCCATCCAGGTTGCTTGAGGAAGGTGAATTGAATTTCGTCCACCTGATTGTAGACATTGAGAGGCAATACCCTTCCCATGGCTAGATTCCGTGGGATATAAGTCTTTTGGAATAGGGACTGCATTTCCTCATTGTCATAGAGAATATCTTCGGATATCTCATTGAGATTGTTTCTCATTAAGCCCTTGATTTCTCCAGAGATGGCCATTTGGAAGAAGAGTTTGAGTTTTGAGAAGAGATAGAGAAGAACAAGAGAGAGAGAGAACAGATGAAGATTGGAAAGCGAGGAGAGGTTTTGGCAGAGTTTTGGTAAGTTTTGAGCGTAAAGTGCTCAAATGAAACAATGCTATGAGTATTTATAGACATGGCTTGTAACTAGCCGTTTCCTGCCACTTATCCAAAAGTTACCGTTGGTAACTTGTTTCTCGGAAGGTACCTTTCTGAGAGAGGTGGTCCTTCTGAGAAACCCTCCTTCTGAGATATGTTTCAGAAGATCTCCTTTCTGAGAGATGAGTCTTCTGAGAACAAATTTTCTCAGATAGAGTTTTTCTGTGTTTTCCTACTTCAAGCTCAGAAGCTTAGTTCTATTGTTCGTCTCAGAGTCTAAACTAGGACTAAGGGGGGTTTCTAAGAGAGAGTTTTTAAATTTCAAAGCAGTTAGAAACGTCTTAGATTGAGAAATCCTTTCAGAACATTGAAACGATCCTCGGGTAAATGATGCCTTGGCATTTTTAGTATAATTTTAGTATAAGTTTCTAATACTTTATCTTAGTTTTATTAGTATTTTGTTCACTTTTAGAGTAATTTAATTAGTTTAGAGTTTAATTTAAATTCTTGGTACGGTTATGTGTTCTTTGGTAGTTTTGGTTCTATTTTGTAGAAGAATTGGAGTTGCATTTGGGAGCTTTGAAGGAACATGGAAAATCATTGCAAAATCTAAAGCTGCAGCAATGTAGAAGCAGAAAGGTGTATAACCCTCTCATGGTGTTTTAACCATACTTGGAGCTATAGATGTTGGATGAGGTTGATTTTGGTGTCATTGGAAAGATAACGAAAAGATCTAATGATGTATTGAGCCTATTTTGGTCCTAATTGATTGTATTGAGCTTCATGTCGTCTTACTTTGGTCAATGGCTCCATTTTTGTCACTAGGATGTTGTAGATAACCAAAGGATGATGTAATGAGCCTATTTTGGTCCTAATTGAGTGTATTGAGCTTCATTAGGTCTTACTTTGGTCAATGGCTCCATTTTAATCACTAGGATGTTGTAGATAACCAAAGGATGATGTAACGAGCCTATTTTGGTCCTAATTGAGTGTATTGAGCTTCATTAGGTCTTACTTTGATCAATTCTTCCATTTTAGTCACTAGGATGTTGTAGATAACCAAAGGATGGTGTAATGAGCCTATTTTGGTCCTAATTGAGTGTATTGAGCTTCATTTGGTCTTACTTTTATTAATGGCTGAATTTTAGTCACTAGGATGTTGTAGATAGTCAAAGGATGATGTAATGAGCCTATTTTGGTCCTAATTGAGTCTATTGAGCTTCATTTGGTCTTACTTTGGTCAATGGCTCCATTTTACTCACTAGGATGTTGTAGATAACCAAAGGATGATGTAATGAGCCTATTTTGGTCCTAATTGAGTGTATTGAGCTTCATTAGGTCTTACTTTGGTCAATGGCTCCATTTTAGTCACTAGGATGTTGTAGATAACCAAAGGATGATGTAACGAGCCTAACTTGGTCCTAATTGAGTGTATTGAGCTTCATTAGGTCTTACTTTGATCAATTCTTCCATTTTAGTCACTAGGATGTTGTAGATAACCAAAGGATGGTGTAATGAGCCTATTTTGGTCCTAATTGAGTGTATTGAGCTTCATTTGGTCTTTCTTTGGTCAACTCATCCATTTTAGTCACTAGAAAGGTGTGGGTAACCAAAGGATGATGTAATGAAACTTTTTTGGTCCTAATTGAGTGTATTGAGCTTCATTTGGTCTTACTTTGGTCAATGGCTCCATTTTAGTCACTATGATGTTGTAGATAACCAAAGGATGATGTAATGAGCCTATTTTGGTCCTAATTGAGTGTATTGAGCTTCATTTGTTCTTACTTTTATAAATGGCTGAATTTTAGTCACTAGGATGTTGTAGATAATCAAAGGATGATGTAATGAGCCTATTTTGGTCCTAATTGAGTCTATTGAGCTTCATTTGGTCTTACTTTGGTCAATGGCTCCATTTTAGTCACTAGGATGTTGTAGATAACCAAAGGATGATGTAATGAGCCTATTTTGGTCCTAATTGAGTGCATTGAGCTTCATTAGGTCTTACTTTGGTCAATGGCTCCATTTTAGTCACTAGGATGTTGTAGATAACCAAAGGATGATGTAATGAGCCTATTTTGGTCCTAATTGAGTGTATTGAGCTTCATTAGGTCTTACTTTGGTCAATGGCTCCATTTTAGTCACTAGCATGTTGTAGATAACCAAAGGATGATTTAATGAGCCTATTTTGGTCCTTATTTAGTGTATTGAGCTTCATTTGGTCTTACTTTGGTCAATGGCTCCATTTTCGTCACTATGATGTTGTAGATAACCAAAGGATGACGTAATGAGCCTATTTTGGTCCTAATTGAGTGTATTGAGCTTCATTATGTCTTACTTTGGTCAATGGCTCCATTTTAGTCACTAGGATGTTGTAGATATCCAAAGGATGATGTAATGAGCCTATTTTGGTCCTAATTAAGTGTATTGAGCTTCATTTCGTCTTACTTTGGTCAATGGCTCCATTTTAGTCACTAGGATGTTGTAGATAACCAAAGGTTGATGTAATGAGCCTATTTTGGTCCTAATTGATTGTATTGAGTTTCATGTCGTCTTACTTTGGTCAATGGCTCCATTTTTGTCACTAGGATGTTGTAGATAACCAAAGGATGATTTAATGAGCCTATTTTGGTCCTAATTGAGTGTATTGATCTTCATTTCGTCTTACTTTGGTCAATGGCTCCATTTTAGTCACAAGGATGTTGTAGATAACCAAAGGATGATGTAATGAGCCTATTTTTGTCCTTATTCAGTGTATTGAGCTTCATTTGGTCTTACTTTGGTCAATAGCTCCATTTTAGTCACTAGCATGTTGTAGATAACCAAAGGATGATGTAATGAGCCTATTTTGGTCCTAATTGAGTGTATTGAGCTTCATTAGGTCTTACTTTCGTCAATGGCTCCATTTTAATCACTAGGATGTTGTAGATAACCAAAGGATGATGTAACGAGCCTATTTTGGTCCTAATTGAGTGTATTGAGCTTCATTAGGTCTTACTTTGATCAATTCTTCCATTTTAGTCACTAGGATGTTGTAGATAACCAAAGGATGGTGTAATGAGCCTATTTTGATCCTAATTGAGTGTATTGAGCTTCATTTGGTCTTTCTTTCGTCAATTCATCCATTTTAGTCACTAGAAAGGTGTAGGTAACCAAAGGATGATGTAATGAGCCTTTTTTGGTCCTAATTGAGTGTATTGAGCTTCATTTGTTCTTACTTTGGTAAATGGCTCAATTTTAGTCACTAGGATGTTGTAGATAATCAAAGGATGATGTAATGAGCCTATTTTGGTCCTAATTGAGTCTATTGAGCTTCATTTGGTCTTACTTTGGTCAATGGCTCCATTTTAGTCACTAGGATGTTGTAGATAACCAAAGGATGATGTAATGAGCCTATTTTGGTCCTAATTGAGTGTATTGAGCTTCATTAGGTCTTACTTTGGTCAATGGCTCCATTTTAATCACTAGGATGTTGTAGATAACCAAAGGATGATGTTACGAGCCTATTTTGGTCCTAATTGAGTCTATTGAGCTTCATTAGGTCTTACTTTGATCAATTCTTCCATTTTAGTCACTAGGATGTTGTAGATAACCAAAGGATGGTGTAATGAGCCTATTTTGGTTCTAATTGAGTGTATTGAGCTTCATTTGGTCTTTCTTTGGTCAATTCATTCATTTTAGTCACTAGAAAGGTGTAGGTAACCAAAGGATGATGTAATGAGCCTATTTTGGTCCTAATTGAGTGCATTGAGCTTCATTAGGTCTTACTTTGGTCAATGGCTCCATTTTAGTCACTAGGATGCTGTAGAAAATCAAAGGATGATGTAATGAGCCTATTTTGGTCCTAATTGAGTTTATTGAGCTTCATTTGCTCTTACTGTAAGCTCCAGAACCCTTCTGAGAGAATTAAGCATAATTCTCTTAGAGTCATGAAAGTTTTAATGATAACAAGGTTAGCCATAAGTATAAAATTTTACTTAAGGTTTTGCTAATATGTGCGCTAAGTGTCTCAGAAAGCTTTAAATTATTGCAATGCCACGAGCAAAGACCAAGACAAAACATCAAGTAACCTCGAGATCAATTGATAAAATCATAGCGCCGAAGATATCAGAAAGGATATCTCAGAAGCGCAGAAGGTGAAAGCGTGTTTCTGAGGAAAGAACACTGTCGCCTCAGAAGGGTCTCAGAAGACCTCGCGACTAGGAGTTCTCAGAAGGGTCTTCCCTCAGAAGGTTAGCCTCAGAAGTCCGTACAACTCTTAGAAGGTTGGACTCAGAAGCAACCAAGTGTCTGGACTCAAGGAAGTGCAAACAGACTCAGAAAGCTCGCTACAACTAGCCAAGGAAGTGGGAACACGCGCACTGTGCAGTTCTGAAAAGTTCCTCATTTTGCGCTGACTGTAGCAGGGAGCCGTTCTGAAAAGGACACAGCCACATAAGCAAAGTGAAAGCCTCTAATTTCGCGGCTCTTTGATGCCTATATATATGAGTTCAATTCCAGAGCAATGTGAGACGAAACTCTTGCACAAAAACTCTTGATTAAACTTGTCAAAACTCTGTTGAATTGAAAATCATTTTGCGAAAACTTAGAACTTTCTCAGAAAGACAATTTTTACGAAATTGTTTCTCTAACTTTGCAAAATCTTCTAGTTCTGAATTGGTGAAAATTCTTACATTTGTAAGTTAATCCTAGAAGTCTACTAAGAGTAAAACTAGGTTTGTAACTTAGTCTTGGTAGTTGTTTTCGATCAAAACAAACTTTCTGAAAAACGCTAAGTCCTTCGTTGTTTGAAGGCAGTTTTAAAGACCTCTGTTGTGAGGCAAGGAAGTCCTCTGTTGTGAGGCAAGGAAGTCCTTAATTGTTTAAGGCAAGGAAGTCCTCTAGTGTGAGGCAAGGAAATCCACTTCGGGTTGTGAGGTGGTGGAAGTCCTTTACTTAGTAAAGGCAGTGTTGTCTGGGAAGGCACATTAAGAAGAATATCTAAGAACTCTCAACTGAAGGTTGAGGACTGGAGTAGGTTGGTTATAACCGAACCAGTATAAAATCCCTTGTGTTAAGCTTTTCTCCCTAACTCATTACGTGTTCAAATCTTTGAGAAAAACTCTATCACAACTTTAATTAATAGGTCTGGTGAAAACCTTATTGATTAAAATCAGAAAGCTTTTAAGAAACTCAAACTCTTAAGTCATTTTCTTAAAATCTCTCAGAAAGGAACTTTCTTAGAAAGACTAAGTTCTCAGAAACTTAATCTTCTCAGAAAGCATTTTCCGCTGCAAACTCTTAATCATACCTTCTGAGTAAAAACATCTTTCTAAGTAAAAGTTTTAACAAGCAATTTTAAAACGTGCACGATTCAACCCCCCCTTCTCGTGCACACATACACTTTCAATTGGCATCAGAGCTCGGTCCTTAAGGGGTTGAGCACTTCACAGTGTCAAGGAAAAAGATCCACGAAGGGAAATATGAACTCGCCAGCTGCATTCATATCAGATGGGGCTTCAATAAACAGACCTCCGATGTTTCTCGGAGACAGCTTCGACTACTGGCGTGACAGGATGACGCTGTTCATCAAGCACACCAGTTTGGACTTATGGGATAGGATCGAGAATGGAGACTATCAGCCTCTGCAGACAATTACAGAGGATGCTGTAGTTGCAACAGACGCTGAGCCAGGAGTGGCACCTCCAGCACTCAGAACCTATACAAGACGGGTCCCTAAGGACGAATGGACTCAAGAGATGAAGGAGAAGATACAACTCAACTTCAAAGCCAAGTATATTCTCCTCTGTGCTTTACCCAAGGTAGAATATGACAAAATTGTGTCATGTGATACTGCACAAGAGATTTGGGAAAGACTTCATATGCTGCACGAAGGTAATGACGAAGTCAAGGAAACAAAAATCTCAATGCTCGTACACAAATACGAGTCCTTTAGCATGCAGCCTGAGGAAACTATTGACAGCATGTCAATAAGATTTCTCCATATCATCAATCAGCTGAAAGTCTTGGGAAAGACTTATTCAAACGCTGAGATGGTAAGAAAAATCCTCAGAAGCCTTTCTGCAAAATGGCGTCCTAAGGTCACAGCAATCCAGGAAGCCAAGGATCTAAACCAGCTGGGTTTGGATGTACTATTTGGTTCGCTCAGAACGCATGAGATCGAACTGGAAGGGTTGCTCGGAGGACCATCCGCTTCCTCCAGACCTCAGAAGGGATTGGCTCTGAACAGTCAAGTCAGAAAGTCTTCCAAAGCTTTCAAAGCTGAAGAAGCTTCTGAGTCTGACAATGATGAAGGCTCAGAATCCGACGAAGACGACATCTCTCTCCTAGTAAAGAAAATGAAGAAAGCCTGGAGAAAGAGGCCAAACAAAAGCAAGGAATTCACTCATAAGAAAGGAAAGTCAAAGCCTTCAGATGCCACATGCTTTGGATGTGGAGAAAAGGCCACTTCAAGACGGAGTGTCCACAAAACAAAGGGAAGAAGAAATTCATTCCCATAAAGAAAAAGAAGGCAATGGCTGCAACCTGGAGTGATTCAGAAGACGAAGCTTCTGAAGCAGCAAGTGAGGAAGAAGAAGCTAATGTTTGCTTCATGGCAGGAACTGACTACATTCTGGAAACAGAATCTGAGTCAGAAGAGGTACAAAATTCCCCTCCTCTTTCATACTCATACGATGAGTTCTCAGAACTCTATTATGATCTTCTGAAAGACTCAAACGAGTTAGCTAACAGTTTCAGCGACCTCAAAAAATCTTTTAAAAACACAGAAGCTGAAAATGTAAGACTAACTCAAGAAGTTCAGAACCTAAGGCTTGAAAGAGACGACTTCAAAGGCAGATACCTTGAAAGTCATGACCTGTATCAAGCATTAGAAAGTTTGTCTTCAATCACAGTAGAAAAGGCTGAAAAGGCCATGATCGAACTACAAAAGACAAATGAACTTCTAACCTCTGACTTAGTTAAGATGGTAAATGGTAAAAGATGCTAAGTCTTTTGCTTGGGGGTCAAAGACCCTATAAAGACAAAAGCGGTCTTAGATATGAAGAAGTCTTTGAACCACATAATCTTGATCCACTCTTAACTAAATCACCCCGCATGTGCATTGCATGTTTTAAGAGTGGTCATGGTTCTGAAAAATGCCTTATGTTGAAAAAGGAAAAATCTCTAAGCCTCAGAAGGCTCAAAAGAAAACTCAGAAAGCTAAGCCTTCTAAGAAGACTATCCCCTCTCAGAAGGGAAAAACTTCTCAGAAAGCAAGTGCTTCTGAAAAGGGCAAACAAAAGGTCTCTGACTCTCAAAACCATGACCTCTCTAAGAAAAGAAGGCAAAAGTCCAAAAAAGCTAACAAGCAAGGACCCAACAAAGAATGGGTACCTAAATCCGTTAACTTTGTGACTGCAGGTGCATCATCAAGCGCTGCTCCACCACCACGATGAGCAGTGGTACCTTGACAGTGGCTGCTCAAGGCACATGACTGGAAGCAAGCACTGGTTCAGAAGTCTCAAGCCCAAGAAAGGCGGAACAGTGCGATTCGGTGATGGCGCTAAAGGAGAGTCACTGCAATCGGAGATGTTGGTAAGGACTCCTCTCACCAAATCTCAGATGTACTTTTGGTCGATGGCTTAACTCACAATCTATTAAGCATTAGTCAATTTTGTGACAAAGGCTTAAAGGTTGAGTTTTATGCCAAGTATTGTCATGTGATTAATCTCACAACTGACAAGATCGTTCTGGAAGGAAAACGTGTGGGTAACATCTATGTTATCCATCTGGATGATCTAAAGGATCAAAATGTGGAATGCCTTGTCTCTGTCCAAGAAGACAAATGGCTATGGCATAAGAAACTTGGTCATGCCCATATGAGACTTCTTTCTGAACCCTCTCAGAAAGAACTTGTAAAGGGCTTCCCAGAATTAAGTATCAGAAGGATGCAACCTGCGACTTCTGTGAAAAAGGGAAACAGACCAAGGCTTCCTTTCCCAGTAAAAGTGGTATTTCTACTCAGAAACCACTGGAACTGCTCCACATGGATCTCTTCGGACCAACCAGAACAGCTTCCCTTTCTGGAAAACGCTATGGTCTTGTCATAGTGGATGATTACTCCAGATTCACTTGGGTTTTCTTTCTAGCTTCTAAGGAAGAAACTTGTGAGAAGTTCAAAGCATTTGCGAAAAGAGTTTCAACAGAAAAGGATTCGCACATTCATACCATTAGATCAGATCATGGTGGTGAATTTGAGAATCATGCTTTTGAAAAGCTTTGTGAAAATCTGGGCATTGCTCACGAGTTCTCTTCTCCCAGAACTCCTCAACAAAATGGAGTAGCTGAGAGAAAGAACGAAGCCTTCAAGAGATGGCAAGAACAATGCTCTTAGAAAGTGGACTTTCAAAAGGTTTCTGGGCTGAAGCAGTAAATACTTCATGCTACATTCAGAATCGAGTCTTTCTAAGACCAATTCTGAAAAAGACACCTTACGAGCTATGGAAGAATAAAATACCAAACATTTCTTATTTCCATATATTTGGTTCTTCTTGTTTTATTCTCAACACAAAGGACAAACTCTCCAAGTTTGATCCTAAGTCCGATGATGGATACTTCCTAGGATACTCCTCAGCCTCTAAAGCTTACAGAGTATATAACAAAAGGAGTAAATGTGTTGAAGAGACAATCCATATTAAGTTCAAAGAACTTAGTAAGGACCTGTCTCAGAAAGGTGCTGACTTAGAAGATGAATTTGAGAAACTCAACATCTCTTCTGAGAAAGCCAAAAGGAAAATTCTTATAGATGATGAGACTGACTTCCAACCCATGGAACAATCATCTTCATCTAAAGAAAAATCTAGTAACATCATCAAAGCTCCAGAACCTAGAGAATCTACTTTCCAAATACAATGGAACCTAGATTCTCAGAAGGACAAGCTTCTGATGACTCAGAAAGAGAACCTTCTGTGTCTCGTTCTCAGAACCCTACTCCTAAAGGGATCAGAGGTTCAAGAGACTTGAAGAACATCTCTCAGAATGAAGTCTTGGGCAATCCAGAAAGTGGCGTGAGAACCAGAAGGAACTATACAAATCTTGCTATGGTCTCTGAACTCGAACCAGATTCCATAGAAGAGGCGTTAGATGATCCTAGCTGGGTAAATGCCATGCAGGATGAACTTGACCAATTTGAGAGAAATCAAGTTTGGAAACTGACTCAGAAACCCAAAGGCAAGAGTGTCATTGGGACTAAATGGGTGTTTCGAAACAAACTTGATGAAAACGGTCAAGTCGTGAGAAACAAGGCAAGATTGGTTGCTCAAGGGTACAACCAACAAGAAGGATAGATTATGATGAAAACTTTTGCCCCAGTCGCAAGATTGGAAGCTATCAGAATGTTGCTAGCTTTTGCTGCACATAAAGGTTTCAAACTCTATCAGAATGGACGTTAAGTCCGCCTTCTTGAATGGATACCTTCTGAGGAAGTTTATGTAAACAACCTCCTGGTTTTGTGAATGATGCATTCCCGATCATGTATTCAAGCTTACAAAGGCTCTCTATGGTTTGAACAAGCTCCAAGAGCTGGTACGATAGATTGAGCTCTTTCTTGGCTTAAAAACGGATTCTCAAGAGGGAAAGTGGACACAACTCTTTTACGCTCTCAGAAGACTCTGGCTTCTTGATTGTCCAGATTTATGTTGATGACATAATATTTGGCGCAACCAATGAATGCCTTTGCAAAGAATTCTCCAAGCTTATGCAAGGTGAATTCGAGATGAGCATGATGGGAGATTAAAATTCTTCCTAGGATTGCAAATCAAGCAAGAGTCGGAAGGGACAGTCATTCATCAAGAGAAGTATACCAAGGAACTTCTGAGGAAGTTTCTGATGGATAAGGCCAAACCATGAGCACTCCCATGCATCCTCTCAAGTAATTGACTTGGATGAAGATGGTGAGAAAGTCTCAGAAAGCAACTATCGAGGGATAATTCGCTCACTTCTCTACTTAACCGCTCCAGACCAGATATCCAACTCAGTGTTGGGATCTGTGCTAGATTCCAGTCTAAGCCCAAGCAATCACACTTGACTGCAGGTAAACGAATTTTACGATATTTAAGTGGAACTACTAATCTTGGTCTTTGGTACGAGAAAGGTTGTTCTTCTGATGTTGTAGGTTACTGTGATGCCGACTACGCTGGAGATAGGATAGATCGCAAAAGCACAAGTGGCTGCTGCTGCTTCTTTGGAAAATGCTTGATCACTTGGTCTGCAAGAAGCAAAATACGATCGCCCTATCAACTGCTGAAGCTGAATATGTATCTGCTGCGAACTGCTGTTCTCAGATGCTCTGGATTAAGAATCAGCTACTTGATTATCAAATAAGGTACACCAAAATCCCTATCCTCTGTGATAATACAAGTGCTATCAACTTAGCTAAGAATCCTATTCAGCATTCTCGATCCAAGCACATTGATATAAAACATCATTTTATTCGGGATCATGTGCAAAAAGGCGACATTGAACTCAAATTTGTAAATACTGAGGATCAAATCTCAGATATATTTACAAAGCCTTTACCCGAGGATCGTTTCAATGTTCTGAAAGGATTTCTCAATCTAAGACGTTTCTAAGTGCTTTGAAATTTAAAAACTCTCTCTTAGAAACCCCCTTAGTCCTAGTTTAGACTCTGAGACGAACAATAGAACTAAGCTTCTGAGCTAGAAGTAGGAAAACACAAAAACTCTATCTGAGAAAATTTGTTCTCAGAAGACTCATCTCTCAGAAAGGAGATCTTCTGAAACATCTCTCAGAAGGAGGATTTCTCAGAAGGACCACCTCTCTCAGAAAGGTACCTTCCGAGAAACAAGTTACCAACGGTAACTTTTGGATAAGTGCAGGAAACGGCTAGTTACAAGCCATGTCTATAAATACTCATTGCATTGTTTCATTTGAGCACTTTACGCTCAAAACTTACCAAAACTCTGCCAAAACCTCTCCTCGCTTTCCAATCTTCATCTGCTCTCTCTCTCTCTCTTGTTCTTCTCTATCTCTTCTCAAAACTCAAACTTTTCTTCCAAATGGCGTCTCTGGAGAAATCAAGGGCTTAATGAGAAACAATCTCAATGAGATATCGAAGATATTCTCTATGACAATGAGGAAATGCAGTCCCTATTCCACAAGACTTATCTCCCACGGAATCTAGCCATGGGAAGGGTATTGCCTCTCAATGTCTACAATCAGGTGGACGAAATTCAATTCACCTTCCTCAAGCAACCTGGATGGCAGCCATGATGAGTTCCGAGGACGTGTGCTACCCAAATGTGGTGAGAGCTTTCTATTCGCAAATAGAAAGGTTCACCAACAAAGGGGTCAAGAGCAAGATTGGTGACCAACAGATCCGCTTCTCCTCCTCTGACATCAACAAAGTCTTCAAGACCTTGAATGGTGGTGCTGTCATCGCCGACGACCCAGAATGGGTCAAGGAGGTAGATGACTCAGAAGAAGAAGTCGTGACACTTCTGACTGGTTAGAGCCTACCACTCAAGGGGGTAAAGGTGCCTCATCTCACGCAAGAGGCTAGAATCATCTTCTCCGTTGTGCAACACCCTTCTCCCTCGGATTGGAGACATGGGGAACGTTACCACCATGGATGCCTGCCTGCTGTACCACCTGCTGAAGAAGGAAAGAGTAGATTTTGGGAGGATGGTGCTCAACTACATGATGCACCAGGCTCATCCGAAGAGGGCTCTCACAAGTCTACCTTACGGAAGCCTTCTGACCAGAATCCTCGACCATTTCTCCTTCCCACTTGAAGACTATGAATACGTCTTCAACCACAGTAAGTTCTCCATGGTCACCTTCAACAACATCAAGAAGAAGAAGGTACCAGAGAGGGGCACCTAAGAAGAAGGAGGAAGCAAAGCCTTCTAAGGGAGCTGCTGGTCCCAACCAGCCCTCTAAGGCTGAGAAAGGAAAGGAAAAGGTTTCCGATCCTTCAGAAAAGAAGAAGAAGAAGCAAAAGGACTCATCCTTCTCCAACAAGGGTGACAAGGAGTATGGCTTCTGAGGAAGCTCAGAAGACTCCTCAGAAGGAACCTACGGTTGTTGAGGCTGCTGAAGACTCAGAAGAAACAACATCTGAGCAACCCATGACCAGAAAAAGGAAAGCACCTCCAACTCTCCAAGTCCCAGACGTGCCACCAGAAGGGAAAAAGAAACGTGGTCGTTTGGTAAAAGCTTACTCTAAAACTCCACCTTCTTTCTTAAATCTTCTTCTACTTCAATTCCTGTTTCTGATTCTGTACTGGTTTTAAACCCACCAAATTTAAAACTAAACTCCTGCATTCCTTGAAATATCAGGGAAAGTCTCACAAAGGAGTGGGGATAAAAACCACTCAGAAACAGAGCCCGCCGAAGCGACGGGTAAAGAAATTGTAGCAGTTACTGCTACTGCTGCCACCACCGCTGCTGCTACTACTGCTGCTGTTGAAGAAGAAGCAGAAGCTTCTCATCACTCCTCCCCATCTGGAATGTCTCCCCCACCAGAGAAGACATTCAGGGGCATGGAGGAAATGTGCTGATTCCTCTTCCGAGGAAGAAGATGCGGCAAGCTTTCGCATTGAGCATCGCACTCCAGATGCTGGAAGCTCCAAGAAAGAGCCCCAGAAGAAGCCATCTGAGGTTTCTATGGTGGAACTTTCTGAGGCAACCACAACTGAAGTTGCCACTGTGAATGCTGAGTCATTGGCTCAGACGATGCTTGACGTCCAGAAGGCACTGGATCAACCTTCTGAGACTCCAGAAGCTGCTCAGATGCAACCACAACAACAACTACAGCATGAGGAAGCCTTAATTGAACCAACTTCTGAGGTTGGTCTCCTCTCTACTGAGATCCCTTTGGAACATGAGGAAACTCATGTCTCAACACATGAGTAGTGCCAGGGACCACCAGCACTGGGCTCAGCTCAGAGGTGGGCGCTGACGCTACCATGGCTGCCGGAGTTGCAGCAGTTGGCATTTGTTGCCCACAGTTCCTTAGAAGGAACTCTATCTGAGAAGGACTCTCAGAAGGAACCAGAGGTTCCTCCTCAAGATATAACAGAGGTTCCTCCTACATCCTTTGATCAACAAGGTCCCACTTTCTCGATAACGGACTCAATGATTGGTTCCGGCTTTCAGCTGGGAAGGATGGTAGTCACCCCACCCTCTGTGCAATTTCGGCCTTTCTTTGGTCGAACTGAGAAGTTGAAGTGCATTGAAGCCATGCATAGCCAAATTCAACCTTCAACCTCTCCGACGATGCCAGACTTCTGGTGCTATGGAGCAACCATCAGCTAGGCAACCCTCTGATCTAGATCTTGCTCTAGTTTCTGAGGACACTCAAAGGCAGCCTTCCATTGAACTTGCTGCTATTGAAGGTAAAGCTGTCCAAGAAGAAGAACCTCCTGAATATCAAACAAGGGATATAATCGATGAAGTACTTGAGGCTGAAGTCTCTCGTCCTCCTTCATCTCAACCCTCATCTTCTCAACAGCCTTCCACTGCCTCTGACTCCCTCCAGAATGCGCTCAGAATGCGACTCAGAGCGAGATTCTCATGGAGATATGCCAGCTGCTACGCTACATTGCCAGAAGGCAGTAGTTCTAAGTCAATGATGGCGTTTATGTCTTAGCCACCCTTTTTGATGTAACAAAGGGGGAGTAGATAAATGATAAATTTTTGTACATTGGCTATCGTAAACACTAGGCTAGAACTTAGGGGGAGCAACAACTTAGGGGAGCCAAATATTTTGTATCTTTACAAAACCATAAATGAAAAATCATTATTTTGGCATCTCATGTTTACCTATTTATGCTTATTATTTTTTTTTTTGCATCTCTTGATTTACTTAGCTTGGTATTTCTGAATCTCATACATACATTTATCATGAAATACATGCTATGTAATTGATAATCTCAAACAGTAATCATACATTGCATACTTGAACTGTTGATTATCTCAGCCTTCTAAGAAATAACGAAGCCTTCTCTCAGAAAGCTAAATTAGTTTCTAAGAAAGCAAAAGTGAATTCTGAATAAGTTATGAACTTACTCAGAAACACTTCTGAACTTAAGCAAAATTATTATCTTAAGACTTAAGTTGTTATCATCAAAAAGGGGGAGATTGTAAGCTCCAGAACCCTTCTGAGAGAATTAAGCATAATTCTTTAGAGTTATGAAAGTTTTAATGATAACAAGGTAAGCCATAAGTATAAAATTTTACTTAAGGTTTTGCTAATATGTGCGCTAAGTGTCTCAGAAAGCTTTAAATTATTGCAATGCCATGAGCAAAGACCAAGACAAAACATCAAGTAGCCTTGAATCAATTGATAAAATCATAGCGCCAAAGATATCAGAAAGGATGTCTCAGAAGCGCAGAAGGTGAAAACATGTTTCTGAGGAAAGAACACTGTCGCCTCAGAAAGGTCTCAGAAGACCTTGCGACTAGTAGTTCTCAGAAGGGTCTTCCCTCAGAAGGTTCGCCTCAGAAGTCCGTACAACTCTTAGAAGGTTGGACTCAGAAGCAACCAAGTGTCTGGACTCAAGGAAGTGCAAACAGTCTCAGAAAGCTCGCTACAACTAGCCAAGGAAGTGGGAACACGCGCACTGTGCAGTTCTGAAAAGTTCCTCATTTTGCGCTGACTGTAGCAGGGAGCCGTTCTGAAAAGGACACAGCCACATAAGCAAAGTGAAAGCTTCTAATTTCGCGGCTCTTTGATGCCTATATATATGAGTTCAATTCCAGAGCAATGTGACGAAACTCTTGCGCTAAAACTCTTGATTAAACGTGCCAAAACTCTGTTGAATTGAAAATCATTTTGCGAAAACTTAGAACTTTCTCAGAAAGACAATTTTTACGAAATTGTTCTTCTAACTTTGCAAAATCTTCTAGTTCTGATTGGTGTAAATTCTTACATTTGTAAGTTAATTCTAGAAGTCTACTAAGTGTAAAACTAGGTTTGTAACTTAGTCTTGGTAGTTGTTTTCGATCAAAACAAACCTTCGAAAAACGCTAAGTCCTTCTTTGTGTGAAGGCAGTTTTAAGTCCTCTGTGTTTGAGGCAAAGTTCAAAGTCCTTAAAAGGCAGTCCTTAAGGCAAGGAAGTCCTCGCAATAGTGTGAGGCAAGGAAATCCACTTCGGGTTGTGAAGTGGTGGAAGTCCTTTACTTGGTAAAGGCAGTGTTGTCTGGAAGGCTCTAAGAACTCTCAACTGAAGGTTGAGGACTTATAAAAAAGTAAAAGAAGTGTGGAGTTTTTCTTAAGTTGTTTTTACTCTTAGTTGCAGCGGAAAAGCTTTCTGAGAAGATTAAGTTTCTGAGAACTTAGTCTTTCTAAGAAGTTCCTTTCTGAGAGTTTAAGAAAATGACCTTAAAAGCTTTCTGATTTTAATCTTTCACGACCTCTTAATTAAAGTTGTGATAGTTTTTCTCAAGATTTCTAGGGAGAAAGCTTAACACAAGGGATTTTATACTGGTTCGGTTATAACCAACCTACTCCAGTCCTCAACCTTCAGTTGAGAGTTCTTAGATATTCTTCTTAATGTGCCTTTCAGACAACACTGCCTTTACCAAGTAAAGGACTTCCACCACTTCACAACCCGAAGTGGATTTCCTTGCCTCACACTAGAGGACTTCCTTGAGGACTTCCTTGCCTTTTAAGGACTTCCTTGCCTTAACATTAAGGACTTTGAACTTTGCCTCAAACACAGAGGACTTAAACTGCCTTCACACAAGAAGGACTTAGCGTTTTTCGAAGGTTTGTTTTGATCGAAAACAACTACCAAGACTAAGTTACAAACCTAGTTTTACACTTAGTAGACTTCTAGAATTAACTTACAAATGTAAGAATTTACACCAATTCAGAACTAGAAGATTTTGCAAAGTTAGAAGAACAATTTCGTAAAAATTGTCTTTCTGAGAAAGTTCTAAGTTTTCGCAAAATGATTTTCAATTCAACAGAGTTTTGGCACGTTTAATCAAGAGTTTTAGCGCAAGAGTTTCGTCACATTGCTCTGGAATTGAACTCATATATATAGGCATCAAAGAGCGCGAAATTAGAAGCTTTCACTTTGCTTATGTGGCTGTGTCCTTTTCAGAACGGCTCCCTGCTACAGTCAGCGCAAAATGAGGAACTTTTCAGAACTGCACAGTGCGCGTGTTCCCACTTCCTTGGCTAGTTGTAGCGAGCTTTCTGAGACTGTTTGCACTTCCTTGAGTCCAGACACTTGGTTGCTTCTGAGTCCAACCTTCTAAGAGTTGTACGGACTTCTGAGGCGAACCTTCTGAGGGAAGACCCTTCTGAGAACTACTAGTCGCAAGGTCTTCTGAGACCTTTCTGAGGCGACAGTGTTCTTTCCTCAGAAACATGTTTTCACCTTCAGCGCTTCTGAGACATCCTTTCTGATATCTTTGGCGCTATGATTTTATCAATTGATTTCAAGGCTACTTGATGTTTTGTCTTTGGTCTTTGCTCATGGCATTGCAATAATTTAAAGCTTTCTGAGACACTTAGCGCACATATTAGCAAAACCTTAAGTAAAATTTTATACTTATGGCTTACCTTGTTATCATTAAAACTTTCAACTCTAAGAGAATTATGCTTAATTCTCTCAGAAGGGTTCTGGAGCTTACAATCTCCCCTTTTTGATGATAACAACTTAAGTCTTAAGATAATAATTTTGCTTAAGTTCAGAAGTGTTTCTGAGTAAGTTCATAACTTATTCAGAATTCACTTTTGCTTTCTTAGAAACTAATTTAGCTTTCTGAGAGAAGGCTTCGTTATTTTCTTAGAAGGCTGAGATAATCAACAGTTCAAGTATGCAATGTATGATTACTGTTTGAGATTATCAATTACATAGCATGTATTTCATGATAAATGTATGTATGAGATTCAGAAATACCAAGCTAAGTAAATCAAGAGATGCCAAAAAAATAATAATAAAGATAAGCAAATAGTAAAACATGAGATGCCAAAATAATGATTTTTCATTTATGGTTTTGTAAAGATACAAAATATTTGGCTCCCCCTAAAGTTGTGCTCCCCCTAAGTTCTAGCCTAGTGTTTACGATAGCCAATGTACAAAAATTTTATCATTTATCTACTCCCCCTTTGTTACATCAAAAAGGGTGGCTAAGACATAAACGCCATCATTGACTTAGAACTACTGCCTTCTGGCAATGTAGCGTAGCAGCTGGCATATCTCCATGAGAATCTCGCTCTGAGTCGCATTCTGAGCGCATTCTGGAGGGAGTTCAGAGGCAGTGGAAGGCTGTTGAGAAGATGAGGGTTGAGATGAAGGAGGACGAGAGACTTCAGCCTCAAGTACTTCATCGATTATATCCCTTGTTTGATATTCAGGAGGTTCTTCTTCTTGGACAGCTTTACCTTCAATAGCAGCAAGTTCAATGGAAGGCTGCCTTTGAGTGTCCTCAGAAACTAGAGCAAGTCTAGATCAGAGGGTTGCCTAGCTGATGGTTGCTCCATAGCACCAGAAGTCTGAGCATCGTCGGAGAGGTTGAAGGTTGAGATCTGGCTATGCATGGCTTCAATGCACTTCAACTTCTCAGTTCGACCAAGAAAGGCCGAAATTGCACAGAGGGGGGTGACTACCATCCTTCCCAGCTGAAAGCCGGAACCAATCATTGAGTCCGTTATGAGAAAGTGGGACCTTGTTGATCAAAGGATGTAGGAGGAACCTCTGTTATATCTTGAGGAGGAACCTCTGGTTCCTTCTGAGAGTCCTTCTCAGATAGAGTTCCTTCTAAGGAACTGTGGGCAACAAATGCCTCAACTGCTGCAACTCCGGCAGCCATGGTAGCGTCAGCGCCCACCTCTGAGCTGAGCCCAGTGCTGGTGGTCCCTGGCACTACTCATGTGTTGAGACATGAGTTTCCTCATGTTCCAAAGGGATCTCAGTAGAGAGGAGACCAACCTCAGAAGTTGGTTCAATTAAGGCTTCCTCATGCTGTAGTTGTTGTTGTGGTTGCATCTGAGCAGCTTCTGGAGTCTCAGAAGGTTGATCCAGTGCCTTCTGGACGTCAAGCATCGTCTGAGCCAATGACTCAGCATTCACAGTGGCAACTTCAGTTGTGGTTGCCTCAGAAAGTTCCACCATAGAAACCTCAGATGGCTTCTTCTGGGGCTCTTTCTTGGAGCTTCCAGCATCTGGAGTGCGATGCTCAATGCGAAAGCTTGCCGCATCTTCTTCCTCGGAAGAGGAATCAGCAACATTTCCTCCATGCCCCTGAATGTCTTCTCTGGTGGGGGAGACATTTCCAGATGGGGAGGAGTGATGAGAAGCTTCTGCTTCTTCTTCAACAGCAGCAGTAGTAGCAGCAGCGGTGGTGGCAGCAGTAGCAGTAACTGCTACAATTTCTTTACCGTCGCTTCGGCGGGCTCTGTTTCTGAGTGGTTTTTATCCCCACTCCTTTGTGAGACTTTCCCTGATATTTCAAGGAATGCAGGAGTTTAGTTTTAAATTTGGTGGGTTTAAAACCAGTAACAGAATCAGAAACAGGAATTGAAGTAGAAGAAGATTTAAGAAAGAAGGTGGAGTTTTAGAGTAAGCTTTTACCAAACGACCACGTTTCTTTTTCCCTTCTGGTGGCACGTCTGGGACTTGGAGAGTTGGAGGTGCTTTCCTTTTTCTGGTCATGGGTTGCTCAGATGTTGTTTCTTCTGAGTCTTCAGCCTCAAAACGTAGGTTCCTTCTGAGGAGTCTTCTGAGCTTCCTCAGAAGCCATACTCCTTGTCACCCTTGTTGGAGAAGGATGAGTCACCTTTTGCTTCTTCTTCTTCTTTTCTGAAGGATCGGAAACCTTTTCCTTTCCTTTCTCAGCCTTAGAGGGCTGGTTGGGACCAGCAGCTCCCTTAGAAGGCTTTGCTTCCTCCTTCTTCTTAGGTGCCCCCGTCTCTGGTACCTTCTTCTTCTTGATGTTGTTGAAGGTGACCATGGAGAACTTACTGTGGTTGAAGACGTATTCATAGTCTTCAAGTGGGAAGGAGAAATGGTCGAGGATTCTGGTCAGAAGGCTTCCGTAAGGTAGACTTGTGAGAGCCCTCTTCGGATGAGCCTGGTGCATCATGTAGTTGAGCACCATCCTCCCAAAATCTACTCTTTCCTTCTTCAGCAGGTGGTACAGCAGGCAGGCATCCATGGTGGTAACGTTCCCCATGTCTCCAATCCGAGGGAGAAGGGTGTGTTGCACAACGGAGAAGATGATTCTAGCCTCTTGCGTGAGATGAGGCACCTTTACCCCCCTTGAGTGGTAGGCTGTTGCTACCAGTCAGAAGTGTCACGACTTCTTCTTCTGAGTCATCTACCTCCTTGACCCATTCTGGGTCGTCGGCGATGACAGCACCACCATTCAAGGTCTTGAAGACTTTGTTGATGTCAGAGGAGGAGAAGCGGATCTGTTGGTCACCAATCTTGCTCTTGACCCCTTTGTTGGTGAACCTTTCTATTTGCGAATAGAAAGCTCTCACCACATTTGGGTAGCACACGTCCTCGGAACTCATCATGGCTGGCCATCCAGGTTGCTTGAGGAAGGTGAATTGAATTTCGTCCACCTGATTGTAGACATTGAGAGGCAATACCCTTCCCATGGCTAGATTCCGTGGGAGATAAGTCTTGTGGAATAGGGACTGCATTTCCTCATTGTCATAGAGAATATCTTCGGATATCTCATTGAGATTGTTTCTCATTAAGCCCTTGATTTCTCCAGAGATGGCCATTTGGAAGAAAGTTTGAGTTTTGAGAAGAGATAGAGAGAACAAGAGAGAGAGAGAGCAGATGAAGATTGGAAAGCGAGGAGAGGTTTTGGCAGAGTTTTGGTAAGTTTTGAGCGTAAAGTGCTCAAATGAAACAATGCTATGAGTATTTATAGACATGGCTTGTAACTAGCCGTTTCCTGCCACTTATCCAAAAGTTACCGTTGGTAACTTGTTTCTCGGAAGGTACCTTTCTGAGAGAGGTGGTCCTTCTGAGAAATCCTCCTTCTGAGAGATGTTTCAGAAGATCTCCTTTCTGAGAGATGAGTCTTCTGAGAACAAATTTTCTCAGATAGAGTTTTTCTGTGTTTTCCTACTTCTAGCTCAGAAGCTTAGTTCTATTGTTCGTCTCAGAGTCTAAACTAGGACTAAGGGGGTTTCTAAGAGAGAGTTTTTAAATTTCAAAGCACTTAGAACGTCTTAGATTGAGAAATCCTTTCAGAACATTGAAACGATCCTCGGGTAAAGGCTTTGTAAATATATCTGAGATTTGATCCTCAGTATTTACAAATTTGAGTTCAATGTCGCCTTTTTGCACATGATCCCGAATAAAATGATGTTTTATATCAATGTGCTTGGATCGAGAATGCTGAATAGGATTCTTAGCTAAGTTGATAGCACTTGTATTATCACAGAGGATAGGGATTTGGTGTACCTTATTTGATAATCAAGTAGCTGATTCTTAATCCAGAGCATCTGAGAACAGCAGTTCGCAGCAGATACATATTCAGCTTCAGCAGTTGATAGGGCGATCGTATTTTGCTTCTTGCAAGACCAAGTGATCAAGCATTTTCCAAAGAAGCAGCAGCAGCCACTTGTGCTTTTGCGATCTATCCTATCTCCAGCGTAGTCGGCATCACAGTAACCTACAACATCAGAAGAACAACCTTTCTCGTACCAAAGACCAAGATTAGTAGTTCCACTTAATATCGTAAAATTCGTTTAACTGCAGTTAAGTGTGATTGCTTAGGCTTAGACTGGAATCTAGCACAGATCCCAACACTGAGTTGGATATCTGGTCTGGAGGCAGTTAAGTAGAGAAGTGAGCCAATCATCCCTCGATAGTTGCTTTCTGAGACTTTCTCACCATCTTCATCCAAGTCAATTACTTGAGAGGGATGCATGGGAGTGCTCATGGGTTTGGCCTTATCCATCAGAAACTTCCTCAGAAGTTCCTTGGTATACTTCTCTTGATGAATAACTGTCCCTTCTGACTCTTGCTTGATTTGCAATCCTAGGAAGAATTTTAATTCTCCCATCATGCTCATCTCGAATTCACCTTGCATAAGCTTGGAGAATTTTGCAAAGGCATTCATTGGTTGCGCCAAATATTATGTCATCAACATAAATCTGGACAATCAAGAAGCCAGAGTCTTCTGAGAGTGTAAAAGAGTTGTGTCCACTTTCCCTCTTGAGAATCCGTTTTTAAGCAGGAAGAGCTCAATCTATCGTACCAAGCTCTTGGAGCTTGTTTCAGACCATAGAGAGCCTTTGTAAGCTTGAATACATGATTCGGGAATGCATCATTCACAAAACCAGGAGGTTGTTTTACATAAACTTCCTCAGAAAGGTATCCATTCAAGAAGGCAGACTTAACGTCCATCTGATAGAGTTTGAAACCTTTGTGTGCAGCAAAAGCTAGCAACATTCTGATAGCTTCCAATCTTGCGACTGGAGCGAAAGTTTCATCATAGTCTATCCCTTCTTGTTGGTTGTACCCTTGAGCAACCAATCTGGCCTTGTTTCTCACGACTTGACCGTTTTCATCAAGTTTGTTTCGAAACACCCATTTAGTCCCAATGACACTCTTGCCTTTGGGTTTCTGAGTCAGTTTCCAAACTTGATTTCTCTCGAATTGGTCAAGTTCATCCTGCATGGCATTTACCCAGCTAGGATCATCTAACGCCTCTTCTATGGAATCTGGGTTCAAGTTCAGAACCATAGCAAGATTTGTATAGTTCCTTCTGGTTCTTACGCCACTTTCTGGATTGCCCAAGACTTCATTCTGAGAGATGTTCTTCAAGTCTCTTGAACCTCTGATCCCTTTAGGAGTAGGGTTCTGAGAACGAGACACAGAAGGTTCTCTTTCTGAGTCATCAGAAGCTTGTCCTTCTGAGAATCTAGGTTCATTGTATTTGGAGAAGTAGATTCTCTAGGTTCTGGAGCTTCGATGATGTTACTAGATTTTTCTTTAGATGAAGATGATTGTTCCATGGGGTTGGAAGTCAGTCTCATCATCTATAAGAATTTTCTTTTGGCTTTCTCAGAAGAGATGTTGAGTTTCTCAAACTCATCTTCTAAGTTAGCATCTTTCTGAGACAGGTCCTTACTAAGTTCTTTGAACTTAATATGGATTGTCTCTTCAACACATTTACTCCTTTTGTTATATACTCTGTAAGCTTTAGAGGCTGAGGAGTATCCTAGGAAGTATCCATCATCGGACTTAGGATCAAACTTGGAGAGTTTGTCCTTTGTGTTGAGAATAAAAC
>RYYW01000042.1:0-103421 GCA_013621005.1 Aeschynomene evenia | reverse complement strand
TAATTAGAATATACTTCTTGTGCTATGCCTTGACAATGGGTTGACGTATATAGAAATATATAACATCCAGTCCAGTCAACATATATAACATAACATAACTTGGAAAACTAAATTCCTATAATTACCTACTAAGTCACTACTACCTAGCATATCACTATACCTAACCACCTAACATGTTACTAACTATTACTACTCCTACTACTACAAACACATGCAATATATATAACTTATTATTATCTTGCCTAATTAACTAGTGATCATACAAAATATATATGCTGTAAATGCTGAACTACATACAAGATCTCCACTCACCTGGATAATCCTGAGACTGAAGAGGACCGAACGCTCCGTCCCAGCGACTGGAGAGGACCGTATTTGCACCTGTCGTGCAAAACATATCAGAACCTCTTAAAGAAGAAAGAACGAAACGTTGAATTGTTGTTGCGGTTCACACCTTCGCTGGCGAGCTACTGACTCTCGCTAGCGAAGGCCAGGTCGCTGGCGAGCTCCTCCTGCTCGCTGGCGACCACCACGCAGAAAGGGCAAAACGACTTTTACTCACCGTCGGGAATCGCTCTAGCAGAGTATCCCCAAAACGTCGAACTCACACTATCCTCAATACGAAGGATGCCCAAAGCACTGCTTTGAAAAGGCTAAGCTTGAGATGTGAGTTGTGAGGTGACAATACCTCTCATATATATAGGGTGAGGGGGAGAAGGCTGAGCCAAACTTAACCAATGTGGGACTTCGTTTTGGTCGCTAGCGACAAGGACAAGTTCGCTAGCGACAAGCTCCTCGCTGGCGAGTACCGGTTGCTCGCTAGCGAGCGCCTTCTGACAGCAACGCCTTGACGTGCGTTCTGTACGATTTGGGACTAGGTCCCATCGCAAGCGACCTACAGGTGGTCGCTGGCGACCAACTACTCGCTAGCGGAAGCTGTCTGCTCGCTAGCGAGTCCCCTCTGACAGCAACTTGCTGACGTGTACTGACGTGTCCTACAGAGAGTCCTTCCTAAGGGATACTATGATACGGGGTATCACACCTCACAAGGTCAACAATGAAACACCTTCTAGTTCTATGGGTTTCTGAGGCTCGGGTATAGAGTCGTGTTTGTGATAGTGCTCAGTGTGTGAGGAGCTTTGAACTTTGAACCCAAACAACACTTCTAGCACAAAGGTTTGCATGTCAAGAAATAATAATATTAATAAAACACAAAGACAAGAAGAAAAAAGATATATACAAAAAAGGTTAGTGTGAAGGGGAAATTAAAATATTAAAAATTATAAATATTTGCATAACTTACTCTAATAGGTTTGACTCTCGAAGATCCCCAGTTGAGTCGCCAAACTGTCACAACGTCCCCGAGGGGTGCCGTGACTAAAAATGGAGAAAAATGGAGTCGCCACCAATTTTAATTATGGGAAAATTGGAAAACTTTTATTTTGTTGAAAACTGGTCTTTTTAGAGATAAGGTTCAGGAGTCGAATTATGATTAGGGAAGGGTGAGAATTTAATCTCACTACACCCCTAATACATTCGTATAAATACGGTTACCCTAGAGCGAATTATGCAAATCTATATTTATAATTTAATAACATTTAATTTCCCCTTTAAGATATTAAAATGAACACATAATAAAATAATGTTAAAAAAGAAACAAAATGATTTAAAAAATTAATTTTGGGTTGATAGGTTGTAGCCTGCGCTGACGTATCCTCTGGTGCAATGAGGAACTCAAACCCACGTCGTTCTTGTAGAAAATATTTGTGTGTTGAATGTTTTAGAAAATGTGGGATCCAGGACGAGTTAGAGTCGCACAAGTATCCTATAATTTGAGATTCCGAGGATGATTATCTCATACAACGAAATACAATGATTTGATGAATATTGTTTTGATTTTGATTTAAAAGAGGATGATTTGAATTTTGTTTTAAAAGGAAATAATTTATTATTTATGAAAAAGATATTTTTAGGGTACAGGACGATGTGATTCGCACAAGTACCCTATAGTCTATTATCCCGAGGATGATTATCTCATACAACGAAATAATAAATTGTAGGAAAGAATTTGTAAATATTTTGATTAAAAAGAATAGTAAGCAGAGAAAGCACAAGTACCCCACAATTTATATCTCGAGGATGATTATCTCATACAACGAAATAATAAATTGTAGAAAGGGATTTTGAATGTTTTGATTAAAAAGAATAATAAACAGAGAAAGCACAAGTACCCCACAATTTATATCTCGAGGATGATTATCTCATACAACGAAATAATAAATCATAGAAAGGGATTTTGAATGTTTTGATTAAAAAGAATAATAAACAGAGAAAGCACAAGTACCCAACAATTTATATCCCGAGGATGATTATCTCATACAACGAAATAATAAATTGTAGAAAAAGATTTGTTAATGTTTTGATAAAAGAACAGAATCATAATAATGATAATAATAATAATAATAATAATAATAATAATAAGACTATACACGCACGCACACAACACACACACGCAAACAAACCCACGCACATACAAACGAACACACACATACACCACTCAGGTTGCGATGAAGAGAGGGAAAAGGGAAAGGTGCCGCCGGAGCAGCGGGTGAAGGGGTAACGCGAGCGGCCGGCGAGAAGACCAGGCAGGAGGCGCAGCTGAGAGGGAAACGGAGGTAGAGCGACCACAGTTCTCGCGGCCACCACTGCCGCCGAATCGCGAGGCAGCGATCGGGAGAACGGGAAGGAGAGAGAGAGAAAAAGGAAGACAGAGGAGGAGAGAGATTCGTCCGCGAGCCGCCCGACGTCGCGGCGTTCGCAGCCGCCGCTGTGGCAGGAAAAGAGGGGAAGAGGGTTCCATGCTCTCACGACAGCCGCAACCACAGGGTTGGTGAGGAGAGGGCGCAACAGGGGAGTTCGAAGCTTCTGCGGCTGTCCGCGGCGGAGGGGGCGGCGGTCGCAGGGGAAGAGGGCGATGATGATGATATGTACAAAGAAGAAGAAACTATTACCTTGGTTTTTGTGTGCTGTGTAGTATTTTCCTCTCTTTTTCTTTTTTCGGTCCCTTTTTACTGTTGTTAGAGAGTGATTTTATAGAGCTTTTTAGGTTAAATCAACATTAATTGTGACAAATTTTTAATTGATAATGATTGATTATATTTTGATTTTATGTGATTTGTTAGAATTAAGTGTGATTGTATTTAATTGATTTGAATTGATTCCGATCTATATTATGTTTAAATGTTTGATTCTAACCAAATTTTGTCTAAATTAATGCTTGATTCTAATTTTATTTCTATTATTATTAAACCTGATTTTATTTTTTATTTGGGCAAAATATGGTGTTTACAATGAGAAATTCATATCTCTTAGGTGGGCGACGTGTTCTGTCTCACCTACGTGGTTCTTGTGTTACTTGAGCAGACTCTTGTACTACAACAACTTGTGTACTCTGCTCTTGTTCTACCTCCGGTAAAGTTTCTTCTTGTGGTTGAAGTATTTCTTCAATTTCTAATTTGCTCCCACTGGCTCCAATGAATTCCTTCTCAAGGAATACACCAGTTCGCGCAACAAACACTTTGTTGTCAGATTGGTTGTAGAAATAGTATCCCTTGGTTTCTTTAGGATACCCCACAAAGAAGCACTTTTCAGATTTAGGTTCAAGCTTATTAGACGTCTGACGTTTACATAAGCTTCACAACCCCAAATCATCATAAAAGACATATTGGTCGTCTACCAGTCCACATCTCATATGGTGTCTTTTCTACCGTCTTGGTTGGAACACAGTTAAGTGTAAGTGCTGTTGTCAACACAACATGTCCCTAGAAAGAATTTGGAAGGTTTGCATGACTCATCATTGATCGAACCATGTCTAACAATGTTCGATTTCTTCTCTTAGAAACACCATTCCACTATGGCGTTCCAGGAGGAGTGAGTTGAGATAATATCCCACACTCTCGCAGAAAGTCATCAAACTCTTGACTCAAGTATTCACCTCCTCGATCCGATCGAAGGATTTTAATACTCTTGCCAAGTTGGTTTTCTACTTCATTCTTGAATTCCTTGAACTTTTCAAAGGATTCTAATTTGTGTCTCATGAGATACACATATCCATATCTACTGAAGTCATCAGTGAATGTGATGAAGTATTGAAAACCACCTCTGGCCAAGGTACTAATGGGTCCACACACATCTGTATGTATAAGGCCCAAAAGCTCAGTGGCCCTTTCACCCTTTTGAGTGAATGGCGCCTTATTCATTTTTCCCAATAAACAAGATTTACATGTCTCATATGATTCATAATCAAATGAGTCCAATAATCCATCTTTATGGAGTTTTGAAATGCGCTTCTCATTTATATGGCCTAAACGACAATGCCAAAGGTAAGAAAGATTCAATTGGTTTGATTTGAACCTCTTAGTATAAATGTTATAGATGGGCGTTTCAAGATCTAGAACGTAAAGTCCATTAATCATAGGTGCACTACCATAAAAGACATCATCATAATAAATTGAACAACATTTGTTCTTAATTATAAAACTAAAACCAAGTTTATCCAAACTGGAAATAGAAATGATGTTTCTGCTAATGGCAGGTACAAAGTAACAGTTCTTCAACTGAATTACAAGCCCAATGGGTAAAGTCAAATCATAATTTCCTACAGTCAATGCAGCAACTCTTGCTCCATTTCCAACTCGTAGGTCGACTTTTACCCTTCGCCAATGATCTAATCTCATTTGCACAGATAAACAAGTGAGAGCTACATCGAGTATCTAATACTCATGATGCAGAAGTAGATAATTGACCTCTATAACAATCATACATGAACTGGAAGTCTCACTTCCTTTGTTATTATTTCATTCTTTCAGGTATTTTGCACAGTTCCTCTTCCAATGTCCGGTCCCACCGGAACGGAAGCAGGTATCCTCTTTAGACGCATCGCCCTTAGGCTTCAAGGCTTTCAGTTTTGGAATCTCATTATCCTTGCCCTTGGGCTTGCTGCTTTGCTTCTTTTTCTTTTTCCATCTTGAACCATCAAGATGGCCTTGCCGTTGCCCTTTGATAGAGTTACTTGAGGTGTATGATCATATCATACGCCTCCATGCTTTCATGACTCTCATGATGTTTCTGCAACTCAGGGGTCAAGGTAGCAAGCATAAGACAACAAATCATCTAAGGTTTTATCCTGATGTGTAACACCCCGCTACTTAGGGGTGTCCGTGCGAAGGGTACTATCCCAACGAACACACTAAACGCATACATAAACTCTTTAAATAAACTGAATTAATTGAAAATAACTGCTTAACTGATAACTGTAAATAACTGGTATAACTGGAATAACTGTTTAACAGCTGAGAATACTGAAAATATCTGAAACGTAAATGAAAAGGTAACATGCCTCTAAAGTCTGTAGCAACTATTACAACTGGAACTGAAATGTCTTATAAACTAATAACTGGAATAAACAATAAACAATAAACCTAAGACTCCACGATCGAAGCGGAGCTCACCCAAGATAACAGTTGAACGACCTCTAGTGGATTCAACGGCTCCTCGTCGGCAGCGGGATCGTACGCTGAAATATAGTTGATGAGGGGTGAGTCATCGACTTAGTGATGGGGAATATGCATGCAATGCAACATCCATAACATATATCACATACTAGCATGTTATCAATTATACAATCAATATCCTGTCGAGCTGTCACACTAAAGCCTGCATACCAAGCCCTTTACTGTACATTATATCTGTGGTCTGTCATCTAGCGCTCAGCATAGGCATAAACTTATCTGACTCAGCGCGCGGCATGAGCTTTCTCATAACTGAATCTCGTGGGACATATCTGTATCTGTAACCAAGTCGTCCGATAACCGGGATCAGACGTACTTCGCGGGCTCGGGCGACTCACCGCTAATTAGTAAACCATACTAAGATACCGGGACTGACCACCGGCCATAGCGTCTGACGTATACTAATCAGGGGCGGGCGTAACTACTCTAGACAGTCAGCACATAACTCACTCAAGCAATCGTACATATCATGAATTCTGTTTATAGTCTTATTTATCTTTTTATATCACATGTTATATCATAAAGCAGTAAACAGCCAACCAATCAGCATCTCATAAGCACAGCATAAAACATAAGTCACTACTATTCTACTCTAACCACCTAACATGTTACTAAACCTACTACTACTCTACATACAAACACAGGCATAATAACTTTATTATTATCTTTCCTAATTATCTAATTATCAAACATAAATATATGCCATAAATGCTAAACTACATGCAAGACCTCCACTCACCTGGATACTTCTGGCACTGAGAAGCACTGTTAGCTCCGGCTCCAGCCAGCGGCACTGCGTTCGCACCTGAAGTGCAAAAAGGACCCATTAGGACCCCTGAAGAAGAGAAAACAAAACTTGAACTACTACTGTGGATCATGCCATCGCTAGCGAGGTACTGCCTCTCGCTAGCGAAGGGTCAGTCGCTGGCGAGCTCCTCCTGCTCGTTGGCAACCATCACGCAGAAAAAGGGCAAAAATGACTTTTTACTCACCGTCGGGAATTTGCTCTAGCAGAGTATCCCCAAGACGTCGAAACCCCACTCCGACAGAGTTCCTTTACTGAAAAAGAACGCTCGAAAGCACTGCTCTTGAAAAAGGCGGGAGAATGAGGTGTAAAGAAAAGGACTCCACTACTACTCATATATATAGGTGAGGGGGAACAGGCTGACATCATGCTGCGTCCGATGTGGGACTTCGGACCGTTCGCTAGCGTCTAGAATACGTTCGCTAGCGACAAGCTCTTCGCTAGCGGGCACTGGTTGCTCGCTAGCTAGCGCCTTCTGACAGCAACGCTGTGACGTTCGTTCTGTACGATGTGGGACTAGGTCCCATCGCTAGCGACTCACAGGTGGTCTCTGGCGACCAACTACTCGCTAGCGGAAGCTGACTGCTCGCTAGCGAGTCCCCTCTGACTGCAACTTGCTGACGTGTTCTGACGTGTCCTAAAGAGAGTCCTCCCTAAGCCATTGATACTCCATACCACGAAACACTCATCAAACCTCACCCAAACTAGAAAATAAGTTCATATTCTTAATCCTCTCATCAAGCTGGAGCTTTCTACCGATTCTGTTTCTCCGTTAAGAGTCTCCGGCGTCACCGGACCGTTCATGGGGCTAGAGAGAAAGGTTTCCAACGAGAGCAACGTCGGGAAAAAAGTGGTTTCTCTTTGCATTCTAGCATTTTGTCTTCAAGAGGTAGGGGTTAGGCATTCTATTTTCATGCATATTGGTGATGATTTTATGAGATTAATTTGATTGTCGTTTTTCCCATTAGGGATTTTTGTGCCTTATTATTATTATTATGATACACATGATATATATATATATATATATATATATGTATGTATGTACCTATGGCGTGAGCATTCCTGGCAGCTTCACGCTCGCGAGCTTTCTATATATATATGTTCCGTACCTTTGACTGAGGTATGAACTGTCGCCGGAATCTGACTCCTCGCACAGCAACTCTCCAAGGCATTGGGGGTGTTTTCCCTGAAAGGACTCCGAAGCTTAAGTCAACGTCAGTGTAAGTGTGAGAACTAAACTGAAAGCGTACCTGATACTATGATGGGATACCCTATTTATAGAGGGGGATTGGAGCCATTTCTGTGCCGCTCACACCGCACGACTCGGGGCAACGGCCTCCCGCTTTCTGTGGCGCGTTAAGACGTTCCGCGTCGTGTCAATCGTGGCTCCGGATTTCTCGGCATCACTATCCGCTCGCTTCTGATGGCCGCCCTAATCGGGGGTCTAATCTTATCCGACCTCAGGTCGGGTCTCGGGTCGGTTCCCGGGTCGTGCTCCAGATCCAAGTCCCTTGGGCCTTTGATTGTCATTGGGCCTTGAGGGTTTAATGGGCCTCGATCTGGACTCGCCCATCGTGGGGTCCGAGGTCCGACCTTGGGCCTTATTGGGGTTCATCCCTTTGGGTCCTCTCCTGGGCTAATTATTGAAATATCAAATTGGGCCGCCGGATTGGGCCACAATCCGAGGTGTGAACATTGCCCCCAGCTCGGAGCTCGGGCGTAGCCCGAGGTTCGAGCTGAAACACCAAGAGGCGCCTCGAAATTCCCGCCACCCTATCTCTGACGCCTGTCTTTTCACGTCCCATTGTGCCGCTCGATGCGTGACACGTGTCGGCTGGAGACGAAGCGTCTCCGAGATGAGTTTTGCGACTTCCAAAACTGCCCCTGCTTTTGCCTATGCAATGTCGAAAATGCCCTTACCCGGGGCGTGAAATGACGCTCCTGCCCCTGCCTTTTTGGCAGTATAAATCCTGCCCCGGGGGTCACTGTGCTTCTTCTTTTTTCTTTCAAATTCTCTCCAACTTCTGCGATTCTTCTCTCCTTCTCTTCCTTGCTTCTGCGATTTTGATGCCTTAGCATCTTTATCTAATTTTGTGGTTTGAATTCTAATAAATTGTGTTGGTTTAAAGTAATTTCAGTATGCTTTTAGGGTGAATTGAGTGTTTTTAGAATAAAATGGATTTTTCCTGGTTATATTATGTTTTGGGTATTATTTGGTGCTAATTTCAGGAATTGAGCAAGTAATTGATGAAGCAATAGCAACCGGAGAGGCATATTTGAAGGACCAATGCTGACGCCTTGCGCCTGATGCACGCAAGGCGCCTCAAAGTCAGAAACAATTCGGAAGATGTGCGGAAGGCTGGCGCCTTGCGCCTCGCGCGCGCCTTGCGCCTGGATGAACTTCCCAGGCTGGCGCCTTGCGCCTGCGCACGCGTTGCGCCCGAGTGGTCATCCACAAGCTGGCGCCTTGCGCCCCGTGCACGCGTTGCGCCCGACTCGTCCTCCATAAGCCTGCGCATTGCGCCCCCTGGCGCCTTGCGCCCGAGTAGGATTGAACTGGTGGCGCCCTGCGCCCTGGAGAAACCACCCCATGCAGCGCGTCGCGTCCTCCCTACGCCTTGCGTCCGGATAAAAATGGAAACAGAGCATGTATAATTCAGGATTAAATCTGTTTGGATATTACTCTTGACTAGTTATCTAAAAACAAAATCCCTCTGTAATCAATTTAAATTCTAGACTATCTGATTATATATAGGACTAGAATAGAGGGAAATTAGGTCATCGATTATCTGATCGATCATCTTGAATCCTTATTTTTCAGCAGCAGCTTGTTTTTCATTCCAGTACTCTGTTTTTACTCTGTTTTTCAATATAATGAGCTATTCGTTCTTTAACCTGCTTTCTATCAATTTCTATGCTTTGTTTACTTTGATTATGAGCAACTAATCCCTTGTTAGGGATAGGGGAATCGTATCACTATGAATTAATCCGATGATTGCAAACCTTTGAATTCTATTTCTTCGATTCAGGTAACTACCTTATTGTTTTGTGTTGTTCTGAAGATTGGGAAATCGCTTTTCAACTTATCTTGGATTCATATGTTTATTTGGGAAAATAAGTGTGTGAATTAGCTCAAGGGAAATTGTTGGAAGGATTGATAACTAGGAATAGAGTCAAGACTTTTATGAACTTTGAATCAGTAAACATATTTTCTTTTCTGTGAAACGATTTGATCAAGGGATTGACTGATTGTTCATAGAAAAAGTGTCAAATTACCAAGGGATTGGAATTGACAATTTAAGATTCGTTCATTGAATTAAAGTTTTAGAATTTGAAGGCGAGCAATTGTTTTAATTATTTGAGAAGATACGTGAACCCGATTCCCTAACCTCTCATTCTTTGAAGTTTTTCAAAACTAGTTTACTGTCTGTTACTTTGATACTCTTTTGAATTTATGATTTCAAACCTTTCATTACCCTTAATTCGATTCGTCTAATTAGAAATTCACATCACGAAATCTTTGCTCAGTTATTTAATCCTCGTGGGAACGATACCCACTCACCGTGGACTTTATTACTTGTACGATTCGGTGCACTTGCCGAAGCCCTATCAAGTTTTTGGCGCCGTTGCCGGGGATTAATTGAAACTGACAATTAGAGTAATTGTGTGATTTCTAAATTAGATATTTTTATTTTGTTTTTACTCTAGTATTCCCTTCACTGTGACGTTGGGAAGTGCTAGACCTCACTTTTATTCAGTTTGGTGTCTGTTTTGCATGCAAAAATAGAACGAACAGAGTTATACTTTGATCCTGAAATTGAAAGGACCTTGAGGAAGCTGAGACAAGCAAAGAAAAGAGCAGCAATGGCAGAAGAAGGTGATGGGCCGAGAAGAACTTTGGGAGACTATGCCACACCTACCACTAACGGGTGTGGAAATAGTATTGTCCCACCACCAGTGCAAGCAAACAACTTTGAGCTCAAGCCTTCACTCATCCAATTGGTGCAGCAAGAACAATTCAGTGGAGGAGCTCTTGATGATCCTAATGTTCACTTAGCTACCTTCCTCCAGTTATGTGATACGATCAAAAGCAATGGTGTGAGTTCAGATGCAATTAAGTTGAGACTCTTCCCTTTTTTCTCTTAGGGATAGAGCTAAACTGTGGTTGCAAGCAAAGCCAGTGGAGAGTATCAGCACATGGGAGGATTTAGTTAGTAAATTTCTAGCTAAATACTTCCCTCCTCAGAAGCTGGCAAAGCTAAGGAATGACATCAACTCATTTGCTCAAAAAGAAGGAGAATCACTCTATGAAGTATGGGAAAGATACAAGGAGATGCTCAGAAAATGTCCACACCATGCAATCCCTGACTGGCTACAAATTCAAACATTCTATGATGGAGTTTCTCAAAGTTCAAGAGTCATGATTAATGCAAGTGCTGGAGGATCTCTTCATAGAAAGACTTCTGAAGAAGCTATTGAATTAATTGGGACTATGGCTAAAAGCAATTTCATGAGTTCTAATGAGAGGCCTATGAGAAGAGGTGTGATGGAGTTGGACACATTGGATACTCTGTTGGCACAAAATAAGATGATGTCTCAACAACTAGCTACACTCACAAAGCAAATGGGACAAATGCAAGTTGCTGCAGTAGGACCTCCAAATTCATCTTGTGAGCTTTGTGGGGGAGCCCATAAAAATGAAGACTGTGATCTTTTCAAAGAAACTTTACCTGAGCAAGTGAACTACATGGGGAACCCTCCAAGACAACAAAATGATCCATATTCTAAAACTTACAATCCTGGGTGGAGGAATCATCCTAACTTTGGTTGGGGTAATCAAGGGCAAAAACAATTCAATACTCCAACTCAACAGCAAGCTCCATTCATTCCTCCACAAGACCACCCTAAACCATCTTCATTGGAGATTGCCATGGAAAAGCTCACTCAATCTACCTCCATGTTTGTGCAACAAACTTCAAGCTTCATGCAAGAGACAAGAGCAAGTTTAAAAAATCATGAGGCTTCTATCAGAAATTTAGAGGTACAAGTGGGGCAAATAGCTAAGCAACTCTCTGAAAGGCCCTTGGGATCACTTCCTAGTGATACAGAACCAAACCCCAAGGAGCAATGCATGGCAATCAATTTAAGAAGTGGCAGAAGCATTGAAGTGCAATCTCAAGTGGAGGCACCAACAAAAGTGGAGAATTTCCAACAAAAGCTCACTGAAAAGTCAAATGAACAAGTGGCAAAGCAAGCTAGTGAGCCACCCAAGAAAGAGGTTGCTCCTTACAAGCCAAGACTACCTTACCCTCAAAGAATTCAAGAGAAAAGTCAAGACAAGCATCTCTCCAATTTCTTAGAGGTATTCAAAAAACTCCAAATCAATATTCCTTTTGCTGAAGCTTTGGAACAAATGCCTAGCTATGCCAAGTTTATGAAGGAGTTGTTGTCAAGAAAGAGATCACTCCGAGGAGATGAAACAGTGGTATTCAATGAGGAGTGCAGTGCTATCATTCAAAGCAAAGTGCCACCAAAGCTAAAGGATCCAGGTAGCTATCATATTCCTTGTGCAATTGGTAATGTTAAAATTAAAAAAGCACTGTGTGATCTAGGGGCAAGCATCAACTTGATGCCTCTCTCTATGATGAAGAAGTTAGGGATAAAGAATGTGAAGCCCACCATGATTTCCCTACAATTTGCTGATAGATCTGTCAAGTTTCCATATGGGGTTGTGGAAAATGTGCTTATTAAGGTGGACAAATTCTTTCTTCCTGCTGATTTTGTTGTCCTTGAGATGGATGAAAGTGAAGATGTCCCAATCATTCTTGGAAAGCCATTCTTAGCTACTGGGCGAGCATTGATTGATGTTCAAAAAGGTGAGTTGACAGTAAGGGTGCATGATGAAAAGGTAACTTTTTGCCATGTCAAGGGGTATGAAAACTCAAGTAAAAAAGGAGGATGTGTTGAAAATAGAAGTGAACCCCATTGCAATTCAAGAATCCAAGAATTCAATGCTTAATGTGAACACCCTTGACGATCCACCACCTTTGAAACAGATTGCTATTGTGAAGGAAAAAGTTGTGGCTATAACAGAGGTTAAGAAGAAAAAGCGATGTGGGTTGGAGTTGAAACCCTCACCTCAAACACTGAAGAATGCAATCATTGAAGGATGGCAAATGTGTGTGGAGTACTTCAAGATGAATGAGGAGTTTAGGAGGGATGGTTTTCCTTCCCCCTTTGATGATGAAAAGATCGAACAGTGGTTTGATGAGGAGTTCTTGTTAACAAATGCTAACAATGGAGTCTATGCGCCACCATTCAAAGATGTCAAGAAGGCTAAGGTTGAATCTGAGAAAAATGTGAGCATGAAGGAGTACAACCTAAAGCACCATGTTGGAGAAGGGATTGATCAACAAGAATCATCATATGACCCACCTTAAGTTGGCATCCATAAGTCAAGCTAGTGACGTTAAAGAAGCGCTTGTTGGGAGGCAACCCAACCCAGGGAAGTTTCTATCCTCTCTATTTATTTTCTTTAGTTTTTAATTGTCATGTCTTTCGATTTCTTTGTCGTTTGTTTAAGTGCATGGTGGTGGAATTGATGGATAAATTTGCATGAGACTGTGTTTGAATTCGTCTTGGTTGATTCATAAACTGTGTGAATACATGTCTATGCACCTTGAATGGTTGTGTGGTTAATTATTATTTATGTAAATTGAGGAGATGATTAGGATTGATTTCTAGAGAATTATTATAAGAGTTTTTGGACTAATTCTAAATAACTAAGTTTGGTGTGAGTCCATGTGCATGTGAATGCAGTGTGATGCCAATATTGTTTGTGAATTGATTGAATCATTTGGAAATTGAATTAAGGAGGGGGTGAGCCTTGCAATAAAAGATGATGCATAAAGGTTCCAAATGAAATGAAGCATAAACATCCAAGGCTCTGAGCACCAATGACTAGGGGATATCTCTATTGAAAATAATTAGAACCTAGTTATGTGCTTGTGGTGTTTTCGTGTCAGGGAGAGACTTGGGCAAGTAGATCCGAGGGGTGCTTCATCACCTAGCGTCTTGGGCCAACTGGACCGGGAACGTTGGTCGAAAGCTTACTTTAAAAGGTTGCCCCGAGACAAAGCATTTAGAGTCAAAAAAAAAAAAAATTGTGCAAAAAGTGCAAGTATGATAAAAAAAAAAAAAAAAAAATTTGCAAGTGTCTTACCCCTACTGTTTGTTGTAAATTGATTCATTTCAAAGGTTAAATATTTTGAAAGGCATTGCATTACATCTGTGGAACTATGGCCAAACACTAAGTTTGGTGTTCAGGAGATGCGAAAAGACTCTTATAATTTAATCTGGATCTCAATCTTGATTGTCAAGTCTAATGTTGCCTAAGGTAATGGTGAATTCGTAGAAAATGGTGTATAGTTACATGAATCATACAGTTTTGAGTTAACCCGAAAAATGTGATTTTTGAAAATAATTGTTCTTTGATTCCACTGTTCTGTCACCTTATCTTTATTTCTTTGTTTAATTTGTTTTAGTTGATTGGAGACAAGCAACGCCTTAAGTTTGGTGTTGTGATGCCTTAGCATCTTTATCTAATTTTGTGGTTTGAATTCTAATAAATTGTGTTAGTTTAAAGTAATTTCAGTATGCTTTTAGGGTGAATTGAGTGTTTTTAGAATAAAATGGATTTTTCCTGGTTATATTATGTTTTGGGTATTATTTGGTGCTAATTTCAGGAATTAAGCAAGTAATTGATGAAGCAATAGCAACCGGAGAGGCATATTTGAAGGACCAATGCTGACGCCTTGCGCCTGATGCACGCAAGGCGCCTCAAAGTCAGAAACAATTCGGAAGATGTGCGGAAGGCTGGCGCCTTGCGCCTCGCGCGCGCCTTGCGCCTGGATGAACTTCCCAGGCTGGCGCCTTGCGCCTGCGCACGCGTTGCGCCCGAGTGGTCATCCACAAGCTGGCGCCTTGCGCCCCGTGCACGCGTTGCGCCCGACTGGTCCTCCATAAGCCTGCGCATTGCGCCCCTGGCGCCTTGCGCCCGAGTAGGATTGAACTGGTGGCGCCCTGCGCCCTGGAGAAACCACCCCATGCAGCGCGTCGCGTCCTCCCTACGCCTTGCGTCCGGATAAAAATGGAAACAGAGCATGTATAATTCAGGATTAAATCTGTTTGGATATTACTCTTGACTAGTTATCTAAAAACAAAATCCCTCTGTAATCAATTTAAATTCTAGACTATCTGATTATATATAGGACTAGAATAGAGGGAAATTAGGTCATCGATTATCTGATCGATCATCTTGAATCCTTATTTTTCAGCAGCAGCTTGTTTTTCATTCCAGTACTCTGTTTTTACTCTGTTTTTCAATATAATGAGCTATTCGTTCTTTAACCTGCTTTCTATCAATTTCTATGCTTTGTTTACTTTGATTATGAGCAGCTAATCCCTTGTTAGGGATAGGGGAATCGTATCACTATGAATTAATCCGATGATTGCAAACCTTTGAATTCTATTTCTTCGATTCAGGTAACTACCTTATTGTTTTGTGTTGTTCTGAAGATTGGGAAATCGCTTTTCAACTTATCTTGGATTCATATGTTTATTTGGGAAAATAAGTGTGTGAATTAGCTCAAGGGAAATTGCTGGAAGGATTGATAACTAGGAATAGAGTCAAGACTTTTATGAACTTTGAATCAGTAAACATATTTTCTTTTCTGTGAAACGATTTGATCAAGGGATTGACTGATTGTTCATAGAAAAAGTGTCAAATTACCAAGGGATTGGAATTGACAATTTAAGATTCGTTCATTGAATTAAAGTTTTGGAATTTGAAGGCGAGCAATTGTTTTAATTATTTCAGAAGATACGTGAACCCGATTCCCTAACCTCTCATTCTTTGAAGTTTTCAAAACTAGTTTACTGTCTGTTACTTTGATACTCTTTTGAATTTATGATTTCAAACCTTTCATTACCCTTAATTCGATTCGTCTAATTAGAAATTCACATCACGAAATCTTTGCTCAGTTCTTTAATCCTCGTGGGAACGATACCCACTCACCGTGGACTTTATTACTTGTACGATTTGGTGCACTTGCCGAAGCCCTATCAGATTTCTCCTCTTGCTCTCCACCGTGCACCGCCCCTTGCTCAGAAGCGCGCCACCGTCAGGAGCTTCAGAGTTCGCCGCCTTCCTTTTCCATCATCATTGGTCGCTTTCTCTTCTTCAAACTAGGTGAGTTCTTCTCCCTTTTTCGGTTCTTGCATTCTTTTTTGTGTTTTCTTTGAAGCTTTTTGGTTATGGCGTTTTCTCGCCCTCCTCGCTGTGTCTTCACCCTCCCTTTCCTGGGTTTGGAGACTTGTTTTAAACTTGTGTAGATTATACATGCATTTCTTCCTTCTTATCTTGTTGTTGTTTCTGGCATAGGTTGCGATAGAGCATTTTCACCCTTTTTCGTCCTTTATTTTTGCCATGTTTCTAGACATGTGACATCGGACCCCGGATGCCCCTGCTCGGGGTTCCGTTCGGGTCCGACCTGTAGGATAGTCCCCCCTTTAGTAAGGGTCTTCTACTTTGACATTTTATTTGTTCGGAGCGGTGACGTCGGAGCTCGGCCTCACTTGATTGGGATCTGATATGCCCCCTTTTTCCTTTCATTGGAAACCATTTAAAACGTCAAACCCCGATTTCCGAGGACAGTTTTTTAAACTGTTTTGAATGGTTTCCTTTGTCGGTAATGGGTAAGCATCCGAAGCCACAGCTCCAACGTCCGCTACTACTCAACGATCAGTATGACTGGGCCGGGGAAGAGGCCCTCGGCATAGTTTCCGTGGTCGATGAGGCTTATGCCACTGCCGTCAACTCCCACGAACAAATTTTTGCTGAAGGAGCTCTCGGCCAATACATAATCGAGGCCCCCTCTACTAATGAAAGGGTCCCCTTCAACAATGGGCAGGAGCCCGTCGACTTCTTTTACATGTACGACCTACTCCTAACCCGAATTGGAATTCGCATCCCCTTCACCGACTTCCAGATTCGGGTACTGAGGACAGTTTGGGTTGCACCTTCTTAGCTCCACCCCAACTCCTGGGCCATGGTCCAGGGGTTCGAACGAGTTTGTGAGCACCTCGGGCGTCCCCCTTCTCTGAGGGTGTTCTTTTACCTCTTTGCCGTCACCCTCCCCCACGGAACCGAGGGGTGGATATCCTTCCGAGCTCACTCAGGTCGGAAGGTCTTCACCCTTTTTGAAGATTCCGTCCACAATTTCAAGGAAGTATACTTCCGGGTTCGCGCTGCGGAAGATACTTACCCATTTTGGCTTTCCGAGAAGGGCGAGCCCCGGTTCCCCCTTTATTGGGTTAAGAATGTCTACGTCGTAGACATTAAGGACACCGAGTTGACTGAGGCCGAGGTCGGGATTGTCCGCCTATTTCTCGAATCCCATAGGGAGAAAAACCTCGTGCTGAAGAAACTAATTCAGGGAAGTGACTTCGACTTCAAAAAGGAGCTTGGTAACGACGTTTACTTTCTTTCCTTTACATTCTTCTTTTCTTCTAAGTGTTCCTTTTTCTAACTAGGACCTCTTTCTTGTTGCAGATACGATGACGGGAGTTGCCGATCTAGATGCTCTCCGAGCTTTGTGCCTGTCTCAAAAGAAGAAAAAGAAGGCTTCTGCCGGAGGTTCTGGCACTCGAACTCCTACCTCCACCACCTCGGTTGCCCCTACCTCGGGGTCTATCGTGGTGGCGACTGCTCCTCCTCCTCCTCCTGGCGCCAAGCGCAAACATCTGGTGCTTGACGAGGGCGCCGGCCTGGGCGTTTCCGGGCCTTCTGAACCTCGAAAGAAGAAGAAGCATGACCATGGCGGCTCTTCCGTCCTCTCCCCCTTCGACAAAGATTACAATTTCCCGGAAATGATAGACCGGGAAATGTACAATTCGGCTGCTGTTGCCGAATTGGAGGGGGCGGAAGATATCTGCACTTTTCTTCGATGGAGCGAGAGGGCCTTGGTGAAGACCATCACCGTCCTTCGCCATATGGAGCCCCTTTCCGTCCTTGGTCACGGCGTTCAGGAGGAACTGGACGCTCTCCGTGAGGCTCAAGACGCGAGCAACAGGAAGGTTGAGGACCTGGAAGCTCGCCTTAAGGAGGCAGAGGAGAAGCTGAAGGCCTCCGAGGAGGAGCTCTCCTTCACACAGGGTGAGCTGAAGGCCTCAAAGGACGGCCGGAGGAGCCTGGTGTTCGAGATGAACGAAGGGAAGAGGAAGATCGACGAGCTGACAGGCGCGTTGGACGACCTTCGCCTTTCTTCTACCCAGGACATCTCGAAGCTTGAAAATGAGGTGGAGGGGTTGCAGGCTACCCTGGTGGACTCCACCCTGGCTGTGGCGGAGTTTATCAAAGACCAGGTTCGGATCATCGCTCCTGACCTCGATCTTGGTCAGGTTGGGATGTACACTAAGATCGAGGACGGGAAGCTAATCGTCGTTGATCCGAACTCTCCGGAGGAAGCTCAGCCAGCCTCCCAAGCCGACGTCGAGGTCCCTCCTGTGATGGTCTCCCCTGACACAGCCACTTCTAATGTTGAGGCCGTCGATGTTCCCGACGCTTAATTTTTGTCGTCTTTGTAAATGACTTGCCTTTTACTTTTTGATTATATTTTCCGAGTTCCCCTTTGTGGGTTCGTGCCGGTTTTGATATTCTGTACATTTTCCGGGTTCCCCTTCTTGGGGTTCGTGCCGGCTTACAATACTTTAAATATATGTAGAATTTTAATGGTTTTATTTACTTCGCGCTTGTAGCTTTATTTAACTTATCTTTGCACTAGTAGTCATCTTTAATCGCGGTAACCTTCTCGGGTTCGCCCAATTAATCATCTCGTGTTCCGACCGCCTTGGGGTCTTTATTACCAACTTGGATTTTTATTTTTAATATAACCAACTCGGGTTTTTGACCAACTCGGGGTCTTAACCAACTTGGGTTTTTTATTTTTAATATAACCAACTCGGGTTTTTGACCAGCTTAGGGTCTTAACCAACTTGGGTTTTTTATTTTTAACATAACCAACTCGGGTTTTTGACCAGCTCGGGGTCTTACCAACTTGGGTTTTTTAATTTAATCAATCACTTTAACCAGCTCGGGTTTTTGACCAACTCGGTGTCTTAAACAACTTGGGTTTTTTAATTTAATCAATCACTTTAACCAGCTCGGGTTTTTGACCAGCTCGGGGTCTTAACCAACTTGGGTTTTTTAATTTAATCAATCACTTTAACCAGCTCGGGTTTTTGACCAACTCGGGGTCTTAACCAACTCGGGTTTTAGCGCTAAGTAAATACTTCCAACTTTCAAATAAAACAACAAAGTGAATATCGAAAGGAATATTTTATTAATGTCTTCTCAAGCTCGCCTCGTTAAAACCTCCCGGGCAAAACCCTGCTTAGGGCAAAATCCCGTGGTAGGAAAGAGTACGAACTGAGGTATCACAAATTACATAAAGAAAATTTAAACATAAAACTTCCTGAGGTTCGTGGCATTCCACGACCTCGGAATCTCTTTTTCCTCTAGGGTTTCTAGTTTGTAGGCACCTTTTCCTAGGGACTTTTTCACTCTATATGGCCCTTCCCAGTTGGCAGCTAGCTTCCCTTCTCCCGGGTTTGGAGCTCCGATGTTTGCTCTTCGCAGGACGAAGTCGCCCTTCTTGAACATTCTCGGGACCACTCCTTGGTTGTATCTTCTTGCCACCCTTTGTTTGAGGGCTTCTTCTTGGATCTTGGCAGCGTCCCGATCTTTTTCAACCGTGTCGAACTCTACCTCTCTTGCCTCCGAGTTTCGAGCTTCCTTGTAGTTAACAACTCGGAAACTCGGCTCGCCAAGCTCGACTGGGATCATGGCATCACTACCATAGGAGAGTTTGAAGGGACTTTCTCCCGTAGTAGAGTGCGGCGTCGTTCTGTAGGCCCATAGGACACTCCCGAGCTCTTCTGCCCAAGATCCTTTTGCCTCGTCGAGCCTTTTCTTCAATCCCCTTAGGATCACTTTATTAGCAGCTTCGCACTGCCCATTAGCTTGGGGGTGCTCTACACTAGTGAACCTGTGCTCAATGTTCCATCCTTGCAGGAATTCTCGGAACTTCTTGTTAGTGAAGTGCGTTCCGTTGTCCGAGATTATGGCCTTTGGGACCCTGAAACGAGTTATGATATTCCTCCAGACGAACTTCCGACATTGAGCCGCCGTTATTGTGCCGAGAGGTTCTGCCTCGATCCACTTGGTGAAGTAATCAATAGCTACTACCAAGTACTTCACCAAGCCCGGAGCCGTTGGGAAGGGCCCGAGCAGGTCTATGCCCCATTTATCAAAGGGCCAAGATGCCAAGATCGGGGTCATCTCCTCTGGAGGCGCACTGTAGTGGTGACTGTGTTCTTGGCACTTCACGCACTTCTTCACATATTCGGCCGCATCCTTCTTTAACGTTGGCCAAAAGTATCTAGCTCGGATAACTTTCAGCGCTAGGGTTTGGCCTCCAAGGTGACTACCCCCTGCCCCTTCGTGGACTTCCTCAAGGACGTACTTGGCTTGGTCTTCATTTAGGCACTTCAGTAGTGGCTGGCTGAACCCTCTTTTGTATAACTGCCCTTCAACCACTGAGTAGTATGGGGCTCTTCTTTTTACCACCGTCGCGGCTTTCTCATCATCCGGAAGGATCCCGAGCCTGAGATACTGGAGGAGCTCGGAGATCCAACTCGGCGACGTTATTAGGGCCGCAACTTCTCGTGGTTCTGCAATTGACGGCCTCTCCAGGGTTTCTTGGATCAATGTTTTGCTTGTCCCTGTAGGCCTAGTGCTTGCGAGCTTTGACAACACGTTGGCTCGGGTATTTTCTTCGCGAGGTATATATTTTACCTCAGCCTTTTCCAGTGGTTTCATCTGCTCGGTTACCGTCTGCAAGTACTTCTTTAGTTGCTCATCTCGGGCCTGATACTCCCCCCTGATCTGAGAAACCACGATCTGAGAGTCACTACAGATAGTGAGTTCCTTAGCCCCGACGTCATTTGCTAACTTTAAACCTGCAATCAGGGCTTCATATTACGCCTGATTGTTGGAAGCCCGGAACTCAAACTTCACCGACATTTCCACTTGGATTCCCAGGTTATTCTCCAAGATGATGCCGGCACCACTGCCCTTTAGGTTTGAAGAGCCATCAACGAATAAGGTCCAACTAACCTTTTCTTCTTCCTCATCAACCATCTCCCGCACAAAATCAGCCAAGGCCTGTGATTTAATCGCGTTCCGAGGTTCGAACATTAGGTCGAACTCGGAAAGCTCTACTGCCCATGACACCATTCTCCCTGTAACACCCCGACTTTTATTAAGTCCTAATTAAGTGAGATTAAGGGTAATTGACCTTGGTTAGGATTTAATTTGGTTTGGGTGGATAAGTTTCTTCTAGTCAAACCCTTATGTGTGACGTGATTTAAGTGTGTATATATGTGTTCATTCTATGCTATGTGAATTACGTGTATAAATTATATGTCATGATAATTATGTGTATTTATGTGAGTGTTCATTGTGTGTGGGAGAGTATGTTGGATGCATATATGAGTTTTAATTGGTATTTAGATGATGCATATGGTTAGGAATGATGATATAAATATTTATATGAGTTACATGATGTTATTAGATAATATTAGTGTTATATATATTATTTATTTATTTTATTTTATTTTATTTTATGTGCCTATGTGTGTATTTTAATTTATATTTATATATTAGAAAATTATATGAGCATTATAGTATTATTTGGGGGATTTGGAGTGTTTTAGTAATTTAAGTGACGGTGGCCCCACAATGACTCTTGACCTAGCCACTCCCTATATAAACACTAGTAACCCTCTCCAATTGAGAAAAACACTCTCCTCCTTCTTCTGAGCCGCCATAGCCATCTTTCTCTCAAGAGCTCCCTAAGCCATTGATACTCCAAACCACGAAACACCTATCAAACCTTACCCAATCCAGAAAATAAACTCATATTCTTAATCCTCTCATCAAGCCGGACCTTTTTACCGATTCCGTTTCTCCGTTTAGAGTCTTCGGCATCACCGGACCGTTCGTGGGGCTAGAGAGAGAGGTTTCCAACGAGAGCAACGTCGGGAAAGGGTTTCTCTTTGCATATTTTGAAATTGTCTTCAAGAGGTAGGGGTTAGGCATTCTATTCTCATGCATATTGATGATGATTTTATGAGATAAATGTGATGATCGTTTTTTCCCATTAGGGGTTTTTGTGCCTTATTATTATTATCATACACAGGATATATATATATATATATACCTATGGCGTGAGCATTCCTGACAGTATATATAAAGCTACTAATTAATTTCTGATGCATATTATATATATATATATATATATATATATATATATATATATATATGTATATGTACGTCTGGGCTGCGTCTGTTCTTTGTTGTAAAATTAAAAAGTAAATAATTAAAACGTAAATAAAAATAAGGAAGAAAACATAACTTACGAATACGAGGTATATTAGTATTGTATATTACTATTATATATATATATTTATACCTACTGTTACACATGATAACATGTATATTACTACATATATTTATATCTATTATTAGAATGTATATTAATTAATAATGGTAGGTAACATGTAGAAATAATAATAAAATTGTGATGATAATAAAGATATTAGATATAATAAAAATAATAATAATGTGATAATGGTACTAATAGTAATAGGGAAGATAATAATAAAATATTAATCCTAATAATAATAATAAAAGAATAATACAGTAAGAATAACAACATGTATAATATATGATATATAATGATAATAGTAATAGTAACAATAATAGTATAGAAGACAAGATTTGTGATGAATAAAATATAAGAGTTTACAAGATATTAAGGGTAGAGTATAAAGTACAAGTAAAACTAGAATAAAGTATAAGTATGAAATAATAATAAAATAAACGAGATCATATGACATGAAAGGTATAGAAACATTGAGAATAATATTTATAAGTAGTTGTATATCATGTTTATTTGATAAAGAGTTGTATTTATTTATTCTCCATGATGTCAGAGTAAGTAAGTGAATGTGCTATGTTTATTCCATGATGTTAAAGAGTATAACTTGACATGTTTTTACCCTTTTATGTACCCTAATGCGTTCTACGACTTGTATAAATGTTATATATGATTTATGCATGATTTATATATGATTATATGAGCTATAAAGTACGTTTATATGTATGTTTAATTGCTATGATGTATATATAATTATTGTATGAGATATATATGTTATATTGAGTATATGTATTGCTTTTATGATGCGTTAAATTGTTTATGTGAGTATATGATATATATTATGATGAAATTATCTGAATGAATTAACTCTGTCACTCGGTAAAAGTTAAAAGATGTTCTGAAAGATATTCTGGTGCTCTGAAAGATCTCTGTTAACTCTGAAATATTTCTGATAATTAAAAGACGTTCTGAAAGATCTCTGATACTCTGAAAGATTAAAATACCCTGTAGCCTTCAGCTTGTGATGAGTGTTGTAGGGAGGGGTGGCATCCTCGCTGCAACTCCTTCACTTGAGGAAGGTGAACTGTACCCCTCTTCCCGTATGTTTTAGGATGAGCTCATACCTAGGGGTCGGATTGTAGGAGTAAGGATGGGAGGGAGGCTTTGCCATGTCTGACAGATTTAAAGTAAAAGTTAATGATAAGATGCTCTGAAAGAAAGTTCTGATAAATGTTCTGTTATGTTATATTTCCCTGATTGTGATAGAAGCACATAGTACACTACACATGGACCTTTAATTATGATATGTTATATGAATTAATAAAATGGACAAGATGCACTTAGGTAAGACGTTCCGGGGAAAGATTGATTTTCAACTTATGTCCGAATTGAACTCATTCATGCTTCACTTATTTTATAATTAAACCCGGGGCGGCTTCCTCTACTGAGTCACTTCCCAGTGCTCACCCTATGTTTTTCCCACCTTTTAGAGGAGCAGACAGAGCAGGATGTCGGAGCACACGAGGAGCCCGTGCAGACTTAGTTTATGATATAGTTCCCTAGATATCGGAGACATGTTTTATTTCCTTATCAGATGTTATGACTTTTATGCTTCCGCTACGGTTATTTATTTATTATGTTTTCTGAGTCCGGACCTTTGTTAGCCGGCAGCTATTTATTTACTCGTATTTATGGTGGAATCTCATAGGTCACAGTTTTGGCTTATGGGGTGAAACCTAGTATTTATTTCATGTTTGTTACTTGATGGGAGTTATTTATATGATGAAGTATTTTTAGTAGATGTTTGTATCGCTTATTATTATCGTTGTATTTATGCGCAAGGCCCTTATTTTCTATACCGCAAATGATTTTCGAAAATTTACTCCCGCCTATTTTCCGCGTATTATATTTTAAATATAAAGATAAAACATGATGACAGGAGGTAACCCTTATGAAATGGCCTAAAATGACTTAAGCGTTAAGGGCTATCTAGTAGGGTGTTACACTCCCAGCTAGGTCGGGCTTCTGTAGGATCTGTCTCATAGGGTGATTGGTTCGTACTACCACCGTATGTGCTTGGAAATACTGCCTTAACCTTCGCGCGGTTGTGATTAATGCAAATGCCACCTTCTCTAGCTTCGGGTATCGGATCTCAGGACCCTGTAACGCTTTACTCACGAAGTAGATAGGCTTCTGCTCTTTTTCTTCTTCCCTTACTAGGGCTGCACCCACTGCTAACTCCCCTACCGAGAGGTAAAGGTATAGTCTTTCCCCGACCTCTGGTTTACATAAAATTGGGGGAGCCGCCAGATATAACTTGAAGCCCTGGAATGCTTGCTCACAGTTTGGGGTCCAACCGAAGTCTGTTTTTTTCTTCAATAACTCGAAAAGCGGCAAGGACTTCCGAGCTGACAGGGGGAGGAATCTCGACAAAGCAGCTAATCGACCTGTCAGTTTCTGAACTTCCTTTACAGAGGTCGGGCTTTTCATATCTAGGACGGCCTTGCACTTTTCCGGATTTGCCTCGATGCCTCTTTGGGTCAACATGAAGCCCAAAAATTTTCCCGCTTCCAAGGCGAAGGCACATTTTAGCGGATTCAACCTCATGCCATGGTCTCTTAATTTTTTAAATACGACTTCGAGATCCGAAATCGTGTCCTCCTCATTTTTTGTTTTGACCAGCATGTCGTCTATATAGACTTCCATCCTGGTACCGATCTCCCCTTTGAAGATCCTATTCATCAGCCGCTGGTAGGTGGACCCGGCATTCTTCAAACCAAAGGGCATAACCTTGTAACAATAATTTGCCCTAGGTGTGATGAATGTCGTTTTCTCTTCGTCATCCGGATTCATAGGGATCTGGTTGTACCCCGAGTAAGCGTCCATGAAGGACAAGAATCGGAATCCCGATGCGGCATCAACCAAGCTATCAATAGTTGGAAGCGGGAATGGGTCCTTGGGGCAAGCCTTATTCAGGTTGGTGTAGTCTACACACATCCTGAGCTTCCCATTTGTCTTCGGTACCATGACGACGTTGGACAACCACGTCGGGTACTGGACCTCTCTGATGAACCCGGCCTTTAGCAGTGCTTCCACTTGCTCAATCACTGCTTGGGCCTTTTCCTCTGACATCCTCCTCTTCTTCTGTTGTACCGGCTTAGTTCCGGGGTACACAGAGAGATGATGGCTCATGACCTCGGGGTCAATCCCATGCATGTCCTTTGCTTCCCATGCGAAGAGGTCGGCGTTTTTCTTAAGAAACTGGATCAGTGCCCCTTTACCTATAGGACTTAGGTTAGCACTGATCCGAGTAATCTTCTCGGGGCTTTCCCCGATCTGCACTTCCTCCAGCTGGCCCTCTGGCTCCGGCCTCACTGGGTTCCGAGATCTCACATCGAGTTCAACGTTGTTGACCTCGACTCTCGGCCTTTTCGTCTCTTTTTCTTCTTTTTCTATTTTTTCTTTTTCTTTTTCTTTTTGCGCTGCATCCTCACCTTTGGTCCTTTCACCGACCTTCAAGCTATTGATGTAGCACTTCCGGGCTGTCACCTGACACCCTTTCACTGTGATGACCTTACCATCCTCTGTAGGGAACTTCATGACCATGTTGTAGGCAGAGTTGATCCTCGCCACTATGAAATCTACTTCCACAGTCTTCATTAGTGGCTTGGTGCCCAAAGTGAGATACAGGGCGATGTAACCGTCCGGCTTGATCACATCGTACCCTGAGAACCCTACGAGGTCTTCGTCGTAGGCCTTTAGGTCGGAGTCCTTTAGGCCCATCTCGTCGAAGGCCTTTCTTGTTAACAACTCAGCGGAGCTCCCCGTGTCGATTAAAACCCTTCGAATCTCCATGTTGCGGGCTATAACCGACACAACTAAGGGGTCTGCATAATCAGCAACTACCCTGGGATTGTCGAGGTCCGAGAAGGTGATTGGCACCGGGGCTTTCTTCTGCGCCTTTGATGCCAATTCCTTCCTGTCTACGCTCAATATCTCTTTGAGCGCCCTCTTTCTCGCCGCAGCGCTTGCTCCACCTCCCGCAAAACCCCCCACGATGGTGTGAATTGTCTTCACCACCTCGGAGCTGTTTTCGGGCTCGGCCTCATCTTTCGGCTTGTTTCTCTTGCTTCTTGGGTTCCGCCCTTCATCCTTAGGGCTTCTCTCCCTCTTTCTCTTCGGGCCCCTCTGCTCAGCTACGTACTTCGCGAGCTTACCAGCTCGGATCAATTCTTCAATCGCATCTCGGAGGTCGTAACAATCCTCCGCCCGATGCCCATGTTGCTCGTGGTAGCTACAGTACAGACCTCGGTTTGTGTTTGCCCTCGTTCTTACTAGTCTGGGCCTGGGCAACCGTTCAGTCTGTTGTATCTCCTTGTACACCTCCCCAATCGATCGTGACAGGGGGGTGTAGTTGGAGAATTTTCCCCTTGTAGGGGCCTGATCATGCTTCTCCGACCTCTGCCTGTCCTCCCTAGACTTCTGAGGTCGGGATTTCTCAGCTCTTCTCTCCTCGTTCTTATCCTCCGCTGACTCTCTTTCCATTTTGGCCATCATGGCCTCCTCCGCCCTGATGAACTCGGCCGCTCTGTCCTGAATTTCCTCCATGGTCGTTGGCTCCGACCTGGAAAGGGACTCGACAAACGGAGACCAGCGGAGTCCGTTGATCAAGAGGGTGATTGCATTGGAGACATGCAAATCCCTTACTAGGAGCGCTTCAGCATTGAACCTTTCGAAATAGGCTCTTAGCGTCTCCCCCTGCTTCTGCTTGATGTTCATGAGGCTCACAGCTGACCTCAACTTTGTTTTCCTGGTTGTGAAATGAGCCAGGAATTGAGCGGCGAGGTCGGAAAAGCAATGGATAGACCTCGACGGAAGACGGTTATACCATTTCAACGCCGTCTTCAGCAAAGTAATCGGGAACGCTCGGCATCGTTCCTCATCCTCAGCTCCATCGTAATCCATCCTGGATTTAAAAGCCTCCAGATGCTCCTCGGGGTCGGTGGTCCCATCGAACTTGAGTCCCGGTGGGGTCCGACCTTGGGGCATCTTATACTTCAGGATATGTGGGGCCAACGGCCCTTCAGCCTTGAACGTGAACCCTCCCCCCTTTCCACCGCCCGTACTTCGGTACTCGGTGTAGGTAAAGGAGCATTCGCGATCTTCATGATAGTTTTGGGACTGCCTGTCCCTTTCTCTCTCTCGGGATCTTCTCAACCTTTCTTGGCGATCATCGCGTTCCCGAGACCGACGTTGCTCATCGGACCTCGGCCGCTCCTACTTCTTCTCCCGAGAATGCCCATTCCGACCATTTCTGGCCGGGTCTTTCTGCTCCAGCTCGAGCTTTCGGAGGCGGTGGGCTAGGTCCTTGACCTTATCTCGCTCGTGGAGGAGCTTTTCTTCCACCTTCTGGTTTCGGCGTTCCTCCCTCCGGAGTTGGTCCTCCAAAGGAAGTCGCTTGACCATTTCTTGCTCCAACAGTCGGAGCCTCTCCTGCTGATCCCGGATGAGCTGCATTGTCTGGCGCACATCGGGGTCAACAGAGGGTCCGACCTCATTGTTTCCAGCAACCGTGTTGGGCTGCTGTTCAGCTTCAGCTCCCCCTGCTCCTCCGAGGTTCAACTCATTCTGATTCGGGGGGGCTGAGGTTGAGATAGGTCGGTCTCGTGGACCGTCTCACAGTGTCCGTCCTGCGTTCCTTCCATCCGGTATCCTGGTTCTCCTGGACGGACAAGGCGGACGGTTGTTTTGGTTCTAGCCAGTTTCGGATCTTGCTTCGGTCCCTTAGAAGGTAAACCGACCTCGAAAAGAACTGTGGTGGGTCCCCGGCAACGACGCCAATGTTCTGTACCTTTGACTGAGGTATGAACTATCGCCGGAATCTGACTCCTCGCACAACAACTCTCCAAGGCACTGGTGGTGTTTTCCCTGAAAGGACTCCGAAGCGTAAGTCAGCGTTAGTGTAAGTGTGAGAACTCAACTGAAAGCGTACCTGATACTGTGATGGGACACCCTATTTATAGAGGGGGATTGGAGCCATTTCCGTGTCGCTCACGCTGCACGACTCGGGGCAACGGCCTCCCGCTTTCTGTGGCGCGTTAAGACGTTCTGCGTCGTGTCAATCGTGGCTCCGGATTTCTCGGCATCACTATCCGCTCGCTTCTGATGGCCGCCCTAATCGGGGGTCTAATCTTATCCGACCTCGGGTCGGGTCTCGGGTCGGTTCCCGGGTCGTGCTCCGGATCCAAGTCCCTTGGGCCTCTGATTGTCATTGGGCCTTGAGGGTTTAATGGGCCTCGATCTGGACTCGCCCATCGTGGGGTCCGAGGTCCGACCTTGGGACTTATTGGGGTTCGTCCCTTTGGGCCCTCTCCTGGGCTAATTATTGAAATCTCAAATTGGGCCGCCGGATTGGGCCACAATCCGAGGTGTGAACAATATATATATATATATATATATATATAAATAAAAAGAAGAAAAAAAATAAAAAGAAAAAAATGAAAAAAAAAATAGTTTACTAGTATATGTATATTACTATTACATATTTATACCTATTAATACCTATTAACATGTATATTAGTTAATAATAGGTAGATAACATGGAGAAGTAATAATAATAATAATATGATAATGATAGAAATATTAATAGGGAAGATAATAATAAAATATTAACCCTAATAATAATAATTATTATGAGCGGATAAGTACTGTTAATAATAGATAAGTATTATTAGTAATAGTTAATAAGTATTATTAACAATGGGTATGTATTATTGACATGTGTAATGGTTGGTACTAGGTAAATAACAAGAGACTATATTAATAATAAAAATTAAAATAGTAATTATAAATAATGATAATTAATAAGTTTAGAGTAATAATAATAATGATAATAATAAAAGAATAACACAGTAAGAACAACAAAATGTATAATATATGATATGTAATGATAATAGTAATAGTAACAATAATAGTATAGAAGACAAGATTAGGGGATGAATAAAATATAAGAGTTTACAAGATACTTAAGGGTAGAGTACAAAGTACAAGTAAAACTAGAATAAATTATAAGTATGAAATAATAATAAAATAAACGAGATCATATGACATGAAAGGTATAGAAGCACTAAGAATAATATTTATAAGTAGTTGTATATCATGTTTATTTGATAAGGAGTTGTATTTATTTATTCTCCATGATGTCAGAGTAAGTAAGTGTATGTGCTATGTTTATTCCATGATGTTAAAGAGTATAAATTGACATGTTTTTACCCTTTTATGCTCCCTAATGCGTTATACGACTTGTGTATTTGAATATATGATTATTTATGAGATATATATGTTATAATGAGTATATGTGTTGTTTTTATGATGAGTTAAATTGTTGACATGATTATATGATTTATAGAATGATTAATGATGAGATATATGTGATGAATGTTATATGCCTATGATTATGTAATGTTAAAGTTTAATAACCAAAACGCGCTCAGTGATGCTATGTTAAAACGTCACGAAGTGACGCTATGTTGAAACGCCACTGAGTGACGCTATGTTAAAACGTCACAAAGTGACGCTATGTTAAAGGATTACACCCTCTCCCCATTAGTTTAGGATGAGCTCATGCCTAGGGGCCGGTGATGTGGAGGATAGGACAGGAGGGCGGTTATGTCTCACAGTTAAAGAAAGATAAAAATGTTTAACGTGTTGAAATGTATTTTATGATGTACTTATTGTTTATGATTTAAGGGCACTAGTACACGACATCGAGACTTTTATTTATTTTTGCGATGATATATGTATTAATAAAATGAACCAGACGCACTTAGGTAAGATGTTCCGGGAAAAGATTATTTTAAACTTATATCTGAAATGAACTCATTCATGCTTCACTTATTTTATAATTAAACCCGGGGCGACTTCCTCTACTGAGTCACTTCCCAGTGCTCACCCTATGTTTTTCCCACCTTTTAGAGGATCAGCCAGAGCACGATGTCGGAGCACACGAGGAGATCGTGCAGACTTAGTTTATGATTTAGTTCCTCAGATATCAGAGACATATTTTATTTCCTTATCAGATGTTATGATTTTTATGCTTCCGCTACGTTTATTCATTTATTATGTTTTCTGAGTCCGGACCTTTGTTAGCCGGCAGCTATTTATTTACTCATATTTATGGTGGAGTCTCATAGGTCATAGTTTTTTGGCTTATGGGGTGAGACCTAGTATTTATTTCATGTTTGTTACTTGATGGGAGTTATTTATATGAAGAGGTATTTTCAATAAATGTTTGTATCGCTTATATTATCGCTTATCATATGCGCAAAGCCCTTATTTTCTATTCCGCGAATGTTTACGAAAAATCTACTCCCGCCTATTTTCCGCGTATTATATTTTAAATATAAAGATAAAACATGATAACAGGAGGTAACCCTTAAGAAATGGCCTAAAATGACTTAAGCGTTAAGGGCTATCTAGTAGGGTGTTACATCGGGCGACTCACCGCTAATTAGTAAACCATACTAAGATATCGGGACTGACCACCGGCCATAGCGTCTGACGTATACTAATCAGGGGCGGCGTAACTACTCTAGATAGTCAGCACATAACTCACTCAAGCAATCGTACATATCATGAATTCTGTTTATAGTCTTATTAATCTGTTTTATATCACATGTTATATCATAAAGCAGTAAATAGCCAACCAATCAGCATCTCATAAGCACAGCATAAAAACATAAGTCACTACTATTCTACTCTAACCACCTAACATGTTACTAAATCTACTACTACTCTACATACAAACACAGGCATAATAACTTTATTATTATCTTTCCTGATTATCTAATTATCAAACATAAATATATGCCATAAATGCTAAACTACATGCAAGACCTCCACTCACCTGGATACTCCTGGCACTGAGAAGCACCGTCAGCTCCGGCTCCAGCCAGCGGCACTGCGTTCGCACCTAAAGTGCAAAAAGGACCCATTAGGACCCCTGAAGAAGAGAAAACAAAACTTGAACTACTGCTGCGGATCACGCCATCGCTAGCGAGGTACTGCCTCTCGCTAGCAAAGGGTCAATCGCTGGCGAGCTCCTCCTGCTCGTTGGCGACCATCACGCTGAAAAAGGGCAAAAACGACTTTTTACTCACTGTCGGGAATTTGCTCTAGCAGAGTATCCCCAAGACGTCGATACCTCACTCCAACAGAGTTCCTTTACTGAAAAAGAACGCCCAAAAGCACTGCTCTTGAAAAAGGCGGGAGAATGAGGTGTAAAGAAAAGAACTCCACTACTACTCAAATATATAGGTGAGGGGGAACAGGCTGGCATCATGCTGCGTCCGATGTGGGACTTCGGACCGATCGCTAGCGACTAGAATACGTTCGCTAGCGACAAGCTCTTCGCTAGCGGGCACTGGTTGCTCGCTAGCTAGCGCCTTCTGACAGCAACGCTGTGACGTTCGTTCTGTATGATGTGGGACTAGGTCCCATCGCTAGCGATTCACAGGTGGTCGCTGGCGACTAACTACTCGCTAGCGGAAGCTGACTGCTCGCTAGCGAGTCCCCTCGCTAGCGAGTCCCCTCTGACAGCAACTTGCTGACGTGTCCTAAAGAGAGTCCTTCCTAAGGGATACTATGATACGGGGTATCACATGATGCTTCTTATAAGCATCTTTATCAGCCCTAGAAGTACTTGCAGTTGGTGTATCCTTAGGAACAATTCCTTTGAGGACATTTCTTTTCATGCTTAAGGACAATCCTCAAGTTTCTATACCAGTCTAGAAAATTTGTTCCAGACAACTTATCCTTCTCAAAGATACAACTTATCCTTCTCAAGGATAGATCGCAATGACAGGTTATTTAATGTGTGTGATGCCATAGTAAACCACAGAAAGTTAATATGCAGAGTGAGAATCATGACATATAATATTTAATTAGGACTTTAATTAAATATTTCTCCCACTATTTTACTCAAACCAATGACCCTCTACATTGATTCGTAAAATTTTCCTTTGGAATATTTTATAGTGGGCCAAGATCCATATTTCATCTAGCTTTAAGTCAACTAAATACCCAAGATCAAGTGCAAAGGTCATCCTTGAATTGCAAAAACCTCATAAAACTTATTATTTTAGCCTTTATTTCCATTAAGTCCAAATTAATTCCAAACTGTATTAAATATAATAAAAGGCTAAAATAGAGCAAAGAATTGCATACAATCATCCAAATTAAGGGCATAAAATATTGGCAAAAACCATGGTATCACCCATATGAAGCTTTTTTCTGAGCTCTCTCAGAAAGGACTTGTAAAGGGTCTTCCCAACATCAACTATCAGAAGGATGCTACTTGCGACTTCTGTGAAAAGGGAAAACAGACCAAAGCTTCTTTTCCTAGCAAAAGTGGAGTCTCTACCAAGAAACCACTTGAACTACTTCACATGGATCTCTTTGGACCAACTAGAACGACTTCCCTTTCAGGAAAATGCTATGGTCTTGTCATAGTGGATGATTATTTTAGATTTACTTGGGTATTCTTTCTAGCTTCTAATGAAGAAACATTTGAAAAATTCAAAGCCTTCGCGAAAAGAGTTTCAACTGAAAGGGATTCTCACATTCATACCATTCGTTCTGATCATGGCGGTGAATTTGAGAACCATGCTTTCGAAAAGTTTTGTGAAAACTTGGGCATTTCTCATGAATTCTCTTCTCTCATAACTCCCCAGCAAAATGGAGTGGCTGAGAGAAAGAATCGAAGCCTTCAAGAGATGGCTAGAACAATGCTCTTAGAAAGTGGGCTTTCTAAAGGTTTTTGGGCTAAAGCTGTAAACACTTCATGCTACATTCAGAATCGAGTCTTTCTGAGACCAATTCTTCAGACCAATTCTGAAGAAAACACCTTATGAGCTTTGGAAGAACAAAATACCCAATATATCATACTTCCACATTTTTGGTTCATCGTGTTTCATACTCAACACAAAGGACAAACTAGCTAAGGTTGATCCTAAATCCGATGGTGGAGTATTCCTAGGATATTCCTCTGTCTCTAAGGCTTATAGAGTATATAACAAGAGGAGCAAATGTGTTGAAGAGACAATTCACATTAAGTTCAAAGAACTTAGTAAGGATTTGTCTTAGAAGGTTGTTGACTTAGAAGATGAATTTGAGAAACTCAACATCTCTTCTAAGAAGGCCGAAAAGGAAAATCTTAAAGATCATGAGAGTGATTTCCAACCTATGGAAAAATCATCTCCATCGAAAGAGAAATCCAAAATCATCATTGAAGCTCCAGAACCTGATGAATCTACTTCTCCCAACAAAATGAAATTTAGATTCCCAGAAGATCAAGCTTCTGATGACTTAGAAAGAGAACCTTTTGTGTCACATTCTCAGAACCCTACCCCTAAGGGACATAAAAGTTCAAGAGACTTGAAAAACGTCTCTCGGAATGAGGTTCTTGGAAATCCTGATCAAGGTGTGAGAACCAGAAAGAACTATACGAATCTTGCTATGGTTTCCGAACTGGAACCTGAATCCTGATAACGTGGTTTTTGCCAATATTTTATGCCCTTAATTTGGATGATTATATGCAATTCTTTGCTCTATTTTAGCCTTTTATTATACTTAATACAATTTGGAATCTAATTGGGCTTAATAGAAATAAAGGCTAAAATAACAAGTTTTATGATGTTTTTGCAATTCAAGGATGACCTTTGCACTTGATCTTGGATATTTTGTATTTTTAGCAAGGTCACAGGTATTATTGGAGTTGTAGACATCGGGAACTGAGCAAGAAGCGGAGCAGTGAAATTCAGAGCAAGCATCGAGCGCCCCAGCGCCCATAGCGTGCTCCAGCGCACGAGGCCCACTTAAACTCATCACATGCACAGAGTTGGCGCTCTAGCGAGCCATACGCGCCCCAGCGCCGCGCCGCAACTCTGTCACAGCAGAAACCCTATCTGCACGAGTTGGGGGCCCAAATTGATTAGGGTTTGGAGGCTTCTCAGCTTATTTAAAGGAGGCTAATGCATCAGAAAACAACACCTCTCAACACCACCACTTTTACATCTTTTCTTTTCCTAGTTTACTTACTTTCAACCCTAGGCTTAGTTAGAGTTATTTTTCTCTCCATTAGAATTTCCGTTTTTCCTAGTTAGCTCTAGCTCCTTCATTTATATTTCCAACGTTATTCGTCCAGCCCTTTGGGTTTTGTAAGTTACTCTTTTATCATTAATTCAGTTATTCGTTCTTCAATCTTCAATTCTTTTCCTTAATTGCATTTAACTTTCATAGTCTTTACTTTCTTTAATTTCTTTACTTTACTGTTCAAGTTAATTACTTTCTTTATTCCAATATATTTTCTGCCATTTCAATTCCCTCCATGAGTAACTAAGTTTCTTGGTGGTTTATGAGGGTGTGAACATCATTGGGGTAATTTGAGGCTTTGTTCTTAATCTTGCATAAGTTTTCATTATCAAACCTTAGCATATAATTTGAGATCTTAAATTGTGTGTTTAATCCTTTGTCTTGGCTTACTCGATTGAGTTAGGCTAATTCATTGGCATATGTTTATGTGTTAGTTGATTAATTAATGCATGGCATATCAGGATTTGGTAATGATTAATTAATTGGCTGATTAGTCTCTTTAATTAGATTAATGTGATTGGCTTTAACAATTGTTGAAAGTGGAACTAAAGGTGAGATCTCACTAATTAATCCCATTCTAGGCAATTAATCATTAAAATCACAACAAAGGAGTTAGATCTAACTCCGGCGTAATTAATCAACTCATGCATTCTTTTGTAGCCAATGATTAACATCCCAATGAATGTTCTACCCCCATAAACCACTGCTTTTATTATTCCAATTTTATTCCAACTTATATTTCCTTGCATACAAAAACCCCCAACTGTGACAACCGTCATACAACTAGTCCTGTGTATTGCTTTCTTAGTCATTCCTTGTGAGAGACGATCCTAGTTTCCACTAAACTATATTAGGGGAACTTGGTTTTATAAATAATTAAATTTGTGGATGTTACGACAACAACCATCAAATCCACAGAAGAGGAATTAGATGATCCTAGCTGGGTAAATGCCATGCAGGAAGAACTGGACCAATTCGAGAGGAATCAAGTTTGGAAACTAACTCAGAAGGCCAAAGGCAAAAGTGTCATTAGGACTAAATGGGTGCACTACAAGAAATTTGGCTTATGACAACGCCAAGAAAAGTGTTGCCTAAAGTGACCAAAGGAAACACTTTTGGACCAAAGGCAACACTTTTGAAGAAAAAGGCAACGCTTTTGGACCAAAGACAACGCTTTTGGACCAAAGGCAACATTATTTTCTGGGCGTAACCTAAAATGGCATAACCTTTGATCGAAAAGCGTTGCCTAAAGTGACAATCGGCAACGCTTTTGAGTCATTGTCTAGAAAAATCGTTGGCTAAAGTCTCACTTTAGGCAACACTTTTGGAACCTGTTGCCTAAAGTGACACTTTAGGCAACAATTTTTTTAGACAACGACTCAAAAGCGTTGCCGATTGTCACTTTAGGCAACACTTTTCGATCAAAGGTTACGTCATTTTAGGTTACCCCAGAAAAAAATGTTGCCTTTGGTCCAAAAGCGTTGTCTTTGGTCCAAAAGCGTTGTCTTTTGCTTCAAAAGTGTTGCCTTTGGTCCAAAAGTGTTTCCTTTGGTCACTTTAGGCAACATTTTTCTTGGCGTTGTCATAAGCCAAATTTCTTGTAGTGGTGGTTCGCAACAAACTTGATGAAAATGGTCAAGTCGTGAGAAATAAGGCCAGATTGGTTGCTCAAGGGTACAACCAACAAGAAGGGATAGATTACGATGAAACCTTTGCTCCAGTCGCAAGATTGGAAGCTATCAGAATGTTGCTAGCATTTGCTGCACATAAAGGATTCAAACTCTATCAGATGGACGTCAAATCCGCCTTTTGAATGGATACCTATCTGAGGAAGTTTATGTAAAATAACCTCCTGGTTTTGTGAATGATTTATTCCCAGAACATGTGTTTAAGCTCACAAAGGCTCTATATGGTCTAAAACAAGCTCCCAGAGCTTGGTACGACAGATTGAGGTCCTTTTTGCTTAAAAATGAGTTCTCTAGAAGGAAAGTTGACACAACTCTGTTTACTCTCTCAGAAGACTCCGGCTACTTGATTGTCCAAATTTATGTTGATGACATAATCTTTGGTGCAACCAATGAACGCCTACGCAAAGAATTCTCCAAGCTTATGCAAGGTGAATTCGAGATGAGCGTGATTGGTGAATTAAAATTCTTCCTAGGATTGCAAATCAAGCAAAAGTTAGAAGGGACTTTCATTCATCAAGAGAAGTATACAAAAGAACTTCTGAAGATGTTTCTGATGGATCATGCTAAGCCTATGAGCACTCCCATGCATCCTTCTCAAGTCATTGACTTAGATGAAGATGGCGAGAAAGTCTCAAAAAGCAATTACCGTGGCATGATGGGCTCTCTTCTTTATCTCATAGCTTCTAGACCTGATATCCAACTGAGTGTTGGTACCTGTGCTAGATTTCAATCTAAGCCTAAGCAATCGTGTAACACCCGTAGCCCGGGGTTGGCGTACGGCAGATATGGACGATTATAAGCGATGATCATGATGTGATGATAAGTGATGATACACGTGATTAGCGTGAGTTGTAACCCCGCAGCCGGGACGTGCGTGACTTCGAACACGAGCGTGCATACGTAATATGATTAGATTGATGGATGAATGCCCGCGATTTTGTTTTGATGTGTTTAATGAATTTTATTTGATGATGATTGATATTTAATGATGGAACAAGCCTTATGGTGTTGCCTGAGATAGATATATTTTCTGGAACCAAAGTGAACGGTGTATGTGGTTGGATTTAAGTAAATTTCCTTACTCAGGAAAAAGACCGGTGTTAAGTTTATATATATATAATTACGCATGATATATTAAAATGCAAGACGTGCTTATGTGAGTATAAAATTGCATTATGTAGGTGTACATATTTTATGTCTTGTGAATAAAATAATTTGTATATATATATATATATATATATATGTATATGGGTGCATGAATATATATATATGCATATACATATACGTGTACATGTATTTGTTTTACGTGGCTAAATTTTGTGAATATGCTATAAGTTATTACATAATAATTTAAGTTTATTGAGAAGCAAGACAGACTTAATATTATTATGATACGAGCTAGAGAACCCCTGAGAGAGGCAATGGTCGTTATAAAAATTTGATGAGACCTTAATATTTATTTGAAAGTCTCAAATTGGTGTTTAGAAAATAATTAGAAAATATTCCCACTAATGTTGGAGAATTATGATTTTAGAGCTATTATTATTGAATTTCACATTTTTTCTGATTTTGGTAAATATTCTTTTAATAGATAAATAATGTGAAATTAATAATGTAGTGAGATAATTATTTTAGACTTATTGAGAGTCTCATAATATTAAGGAAATTTTCATAACGATCATATGTCATTTTCTTATTTTAAATATTGAATGTTTGGTGAGTAATTGAGTAACCTGAGAGAGAGTCTGAGCTAGATCCTAAACACAACCGGAGCAACTTTTTAGGACCCTGAGCTCTCCAAAATTTATTTAACTCTCATCACAAATTTTAGTTACAATTTCTTACTCACAATCATACTCAAACACATACTTATACTCACCACCTAAACACACATAATACACATTTGTCACCCTAAAAGCTACATAACCGTAACCCTCCCTTTTATTATTTTTCGACGACCAGAACCTCTCCCACCTTTACTCATTTTCACTTCATTTTCTTCCTCTTTTCCTTCCACCATTTTCTCTCCTAAGAAGCCAGCAAATTTTCACGCAAGAGCAGCCCTCCATAGCCACTAAGAAAGCTTTCAAATCATCACCAAGAGTGAGTTGCTCTTCTCCTTCCTCTTACCCGATTTGTGAGCTCTAAATTTATGTTTCATGGAATGTTTTGTGAGTTCTTGGTTCTGATATTGTATGATCTATGTGTTGAGATGTTAGGAGTGTGATTGAATGATAAAAATAGGAGATCTAGAAGTCATTTCAATGACATGCATTAGCTTGATTGTGGCATTTCCTTCCAACAAAATTTTTGGGTACATGCTGCTCTATTTTGCTCAATTCTCGTTATGAACATGTTAAGTGATTGATCAGTGATTTGTAATTGGTTCTAGGAAGGTTTTTGAATAGAGGAAACATAGTGGAAATTGAATGTCTGATATCTTGGACTGGCTAATTTTGGAGACAGATTTTTTTGATTTTGTTGGTGAAGTTTTGGAATAATTTTTCTGCATAAATTTTATGCTCATGATTGCTGTAATTTTGGGACAGATTTTACATTTGTGTTAGTGATGGTTATTGAGCTCAATTTGCTGGTTTGAAATTTAACGATGCATCAAAGTGTGGGTTGGGATTTTAAATGCTAAACTATTAGGTCAATTATATGCTTTGGGTGTCTTACGATGGCCAAGTTCTTCCCTAGCATTTCTTCATGTTTTAATGAGCTAAACTATGTTGCCTCAATAAACTTCTGCATAATTTTGTGAAGCTTGTGCGCTTCTGCATTATTTTTGTTAGATAATGAGCTTCTATTAATTTTGAGTATGCTTGTTTCTAGTTTGCTATGCCATGTATATTTATTCTAATGATTTTTCTTTTCTTAGGTAAAATTGGCATATATTCATCTAGCCCTGTACATTGCTTTCTTTATATTGGTGCTTTGAGTCCTAGTCCAACTTGTGCACCTAAACACATTTTCAATTCTTTTATGCTTATTTATGCAGTGCACTTCATATTTCCATGTGGCATGACTTTGTTTAGTGAGAAAGTACCATGTTTTCTTTTTTATATTTGCGTTCTAATTCAAGATTAAGGACATGTACACTTATGACATGGTCTTGCACTAGTACTCTTGGCTTTAATATACCTAGAAGTTATGTTTCTGCGGGTATTGAGCTTTCTCGATTTCTCACCAAAATGTGTTTAATTCTTGAATCTTACTCTTGGTCAAGACTCCTGTTTAGTCATAAATCCGTTGTTTCATATTTTGATATTACAAGCAAGCACTTAGTACTATATGTCCTTATTATCTACTTCTCAAATTATTATGCAGATATGTTAAGTCAGCAATTAACTTCAAATTTAGTTTTAGAATGCATGACATGGCCTAATATAAAATTTGACTATGAGGGTTGAGGGAGGTATAAAGGAACTACTCAAGTTTTATCGTAGTTCAAGATAGCAGGGCTAATGATTATGTAATGTTCTATGATTATGGGATTTGATGATGATATTTCAGAATTGAATATATGTATGTGATTTAAGGCCGTATGATTTTTGTTTCAAATACTTGGTTGAAAGTAAGACTTGTGCTTTTGGAGAATTTTCATGTATATGTGCAAGTGTTTGTGTATTTAAATGTTACTCAGAGAGACTAATTGATGATTGAGGCTGATGATGCTATTCAGAATTTAAATTTTTATGTTTGATTAAGATCCCTTGAATTCTAATACGGTTTTGTGCATTTTTGGAGAATTATGATGATATGTTTAAGATTTAGTCATAGCGACGAAAATGATATATAACTGAGTTTGGGTTGTGATATACATTTACATACTGGGACTTAGATCCTAATGCCGGGTAGAGCCCCGAGGTATATTTTTACTGGGACGTTAGTCCTAATGCCGGGCAGAGCCCCGTGATACAATCTACTGGGACGTTAGTCCTAAGGCCGGGCAGAGTCCCGTGATATATCTTACTGGGACATTAGTCCTAAGGTCGGGCAGAGCCCCGTGACATAACTTGCTGGGACGTTAGTCCTAAGGCCGGGCAGAGCCCCGTGACATAATTTGCTGGGACGTCAGTCTTAAGGCCGGGCGGAGCCCCGTGATACAACCTTCTGGGACTCAGATCCTAATGCCGGGCAGCGCCCCGTGAGTCATACCGCTCATCGAAGTGAGGAGACTAATCAGTCGTGCCGCTCGTCGAGGCAACGAGAATCATCAGTCATACCGCTCGTCAAAGCGAGGAATCTAATCGGTCCCGTCGCTTGCCGAATCGAAGGGGATTATCGTTTGTCTCTAGAGATGCATTCTATGTTGCTGACATGTTTATGTGGATGTACGGTGAAACGTGATTTGGTGATTTTGATTTTCAAGAGGTGAAAGTATTATTTATAATTGATTGAGAGACCCTCGAGAACTTAGAAGAAGACTCCTAGGTCTCCCCTCTTAGAAACGGACCGTAAGATGTTTGGCCCAGTCAAAGTAAGGACTTGTGTTTTGGAGAAATAAAGTGTTGTTTTGTACAAAGTATTACTTTGACTAGCTAGAATCGATGTATCGAGCACGTAGGTCCGTGTGCTCTAAGTAACTCACTAAGACGACCCTCGTCTTATTCTATTTTCTTTCAATGTTTCGATTCTAGGGTATCGCAGGGCAGCAGGTAGCCGTCACTCCCTTCATGACCAAGGGCGAATGGCTTGCTGAGGCGAGTTACACAGTGGCCACCAACGCTTTGATCGTGATTTCCACCATCCTGGGGTATTTCAGTTCCTCATCCCGGAGCTTATGACGAAACACCCCACTTCATGATTTTGATCTTGATTCCATCCTCGTCCCGACAACGATGCCGCGATGGGGGACAACGAGATAAAGGAGTTCGACCTAGAACCGGAAGTAGATTCCTTCCCGTAGGACCCGGAGGTAGAGTCCCTAGCTAAGGGACCTAAGGTACTTAAGACCAGTGATGGGCGAATGCTAGAAAGGAGATTGAGCGAGCCAGAACCGAGCAATCTGTGATGCAGCCAACTTAGTTTCGTTATGTTCTCGATATTAGAAATTTTGTATAGGAATTTCTCTTGTATTTTCCCTGGCTGAGTAAGTATTGTTCACTCCTCGGCAGGCCACCAAATTCTGTAGCTTCACATAGTATAGACGTCATGTGTATATATTTATCCTTGGCCATTTTGTTTATTCATACAATTTGGGTCAAGGTTTTCTTTATTCATTTTGAATAATTATGAGCAATTCCTTCAGATATATTATTATATATGTATAAGACAGGAATCCCGTGACAATCAAATACTTCTATATTGCACACACACATGTTTATATATTAGTGTTTTATGACCATATATATATGGGTCCCCATTTATATTATTGTCATCTATCTATCGCTATTCTAGACGCTTTTCCTGGATATCTATTCGTGCAATGAATTCTGATTGGTCATGGCTCTTGAGTTTCTATTCGTGCAATGAATTTTGATTGGTCATGACTCTTGAGTTTCGATACCGACATTTATTCATTATACAGGGCTATAAAAAAAAAACATGATGGGGTTTTTGGGTTCTAGTAACATGTCAAGGTGTTAATTATGTTCATGGCATAGTTAACTATTTAGGATGTTATAAATCGCATTTAACTGCTGTTAAATGAATTCTACGATATCTGATTGGAACTACTAATCTTGGTCTATGGTACGAGAAAGGTTGTTCATCTGATGTTGTAGGTTTTTGCGATGCTGATTATGCTGGAGACAGAATCGATCGCAAGAGTACAAGTGGTTGTTGTTGCTTCTTTGGCAAATGCTTGATCACATGGTCTTGCAAGAAGCAAAACACAATTGCATTATCAACTACTGAAGCTAAGTATGTTTCTGCAGCAAATTGCTGCACTCAGATGCTATGGATAAGGAACCAATTGCGCGATTATCAACTAAGGTATGAGAAAATTCCTATTGTTTGTGATAATACAAGTGCAATTAACTTAGCTAAGAATCAAATTCAGCATTCTCGATCCAAGCACATTGATATTAAACATCATTTTATCCGGGACCATGTGCAAAAGGGTGATGTTGAAATCAAATTTGTGAATACTGAGGATCAAATCTCAGATATTTTCACAAAACCCTTACCCGAGCATCGATTCAATGTTCTGAAAGGGCTTCTGAATCTAAGATGTTTCTAAGTTACTTTACATTGAAAATATTTTCTTAGAAACTCCCCTTAGTCCTATACTAGAATCTGAGACACTAAGGTTAGACTTAGCTTCTGAGCATTGTGAGCATAAAGAGAAGAAACCCTTTCTGAGAAAAAGTTTCTCAGAAGACCTCCCTCTCAGAAAGGACACCTTCTGAAAATTTTTCTCAGAAAGTGTATCTTTCAGAAGGATCACTTCTCTCAGAAGGATGCCTTCCGAGAAGTTATCAACGGTAACTTTTGGCAACGGCTAGTTACTAGCTAACGCTATAAATACGCAAAGCACTGCTCCATTCGAGCACTTTGCTTTCCGATCTATTGCCAAAACTCTGTCATTTTCTCTTCTCAGTTTCAATCTTCACGTTTTCAATATCTCATCTCTTACTCTCAAATCATCTCATTCTCATTCCGTCTTCTCTCTTTCCCAAAACTTAAACCTTTCTTACCAAATAGCCACTATGAGAGAAATCAAAGGGATGCTAAGGAATAAGATATATGAGGTTACGGAGGACATCCTCTATGAGGATGAAGAGATGCAAGCTCTCTTCAAGAAATCTTATCTCCCACGTAATCTGGTCATAGGAAGGATTCTCCCACTCAGCATCTACAACCAAGTAGATGAGCTTCAGTTGATCTTCCATAGTCAACCAGGATGGGCAGCTATGATGTGTTCAGAAGAGGTCTGCTACCAAAACTTGGTGAGAACTTTCTATTCCCAAATAGAAAGATCCACCAACAAATTAAAGGGGTGAAGAGCTTGGTTGCGAGTCACAAGATCAGATTCTCCTCCAATGACATCAACCAAGTCTTCAAAACGCTGAATGGTGGTGCTGTAATTGCTGATGATGCTGGCTGGGTAAAAGAGGCTGATGATTCTGAAGAGGAGATCGTCACACTCTTCACGGGTAGTGGTGATCTACCACTCAAGTCAGTGAAAGTTCCTCACTTGACTCAAGAGGAGAGGCTCATCTTCTCGATCGTCTAACACACTCTCCTTCCAAGGATCGGTGATATGGGGAACATCACCACAATGGACGATGCCTTTTTGTATCACCTTCTGAAGAACGACAAGGTGGATTTCGGAAGGATGATGATCAACTACATGATGCTTCAGGCACATCCAAAGAGGGCGCTCACAAGCTTGCCCTATGGGAGCTTGCTGACCAAGATCATTAATCACCTCTCATTCCCGCTTGAAGACTACGAGTATGTCTTCAACAACAACAAATTCACCATGGTTACCTTCAACAACATAAAGAAGAAGAAGGTACCAGAAGCAAAAGCTACCGCTCCTAAGAAGGAAGAAGCCAAGCCTTCTAAGGCTACTGCTGGCTCCAAACGGCCTTCTAAGGCTGAAAAAGGAAAGGGAAAAGCTGTTGATCCCTCAGAAAGGAAGAAGAAGAAGCAAAATGTGACTCACCCTTCTCCAACAAGGGTGACTCGGAGTATGGCTTCTGAGGAGGCTCAGAAGACACCTCAGAAGGAGCCTGAGGTTGCTGAAGATTCTGAGGAAACCACCTCCCTCTCTCAAGGTCCTTGACGTCTCAATCGAAAGCAAGAGAAAGCGCGGTCGAATTGTAAAAGCTTACTCTAAAACTCCACCTTCTTTTATTAAAACTTCTTCTATTTCTATTTCTGATCCTTTTCGATCTAAGAATAAACTCCTTCCTTCCTTGAACTATCAGGGAAAGAAACAGAAAAGAAAAAGGTCTTACTTCGAAGACTTCTCATAAACAAAACCCGCCAAAGGTTACGGGTAAAGAGGTCGTGGTAGTAACCACTGTGGCTGCTACCACTACTGCTGTTGTTGCTGCCGCTAAAGAAGAGAAGGAAGCTTCTCATCACTCCTCCCCCTCTGGGAATGTCTCTCCAGCCCGAGAAGACATTCAAGGGCAAGGAGGAAATATTGTCGATTCCTCCTCTGAGGAGGACGGAACAAGGTTCCGTGTGGAGCACCGCACTCCAGATGCTGGGAGCTCTCAGAAAGGGCCTAAGGAGAAGAAACAAGAAACCTCTGTGGCAGAACTTTCTGAAGCAACCACCACTGAGGTTGCTCGTGTGGATGCTGAGTCTTTGACTCAGAAGATGCAAGACATCCAGAAGGTTATTGATCAACCTTCTGAGACCCAAGTTTCTGACCATGCTATGCATCCTCCACCTCCACCTTCTCCACCCCAAACTCAACAGGAGGTTGAGAAAACCACAGAAGAAGAGGTACAACACTCTGATCTTCATCCATCTTCTTTATCTCAGAAAGAACCAACTTCTGACGTTAGTCATGTCTCTTCTGAGACCCCCAAAGAACATGAGGAAACTCATGTCTCAACACGCACTGAAGTGCCAGGGACCACCAGCACTGGGCACAACTCATAGGTGGCCACTGATGCTACGGTGGCTGCAGGTGTTGCAGCGGTTGAGGAATTTGTTGCCGGAAGTTCCTTGGAAGGGACTCATACTGAGAAAGACACTCAGAAGGAACCAGAGGCTCTTCACTATGATGTGACTGAGATAGCCCCCTCCACCTTCGATCAGCCTGGTCCTACTTTCTCCGTAACAGACTCAATGATCGGCTCTGGCTTCCTACTAGGAAGATTGGTTCAGACTCCGCCGTCTGTGCATTTTCGGCCGTTTCTTGGTCGATCTGAGAAGATGAAGGCCATTGAAGCAATTCACAAGCAAATATCCACCTTCAATCTTTTTGAAGATGCTCAGACTTCTGGTGCTATGGAGAAACCCTCAGATGCACAACCTTCTGACTTGGGAGTAATTCCAGATTCTGAGGATACTCAGAAACAACCTTCAGAAACGGTCATCGAAGCTGAAGAAGATGTTGTACAAGAAGAAGATCCCACTCCTGAATATCAGAAAAGGGATATTGTGGATGATGTACTAGCGGTAGAGGTCATTCGCCCCATTCCTCCACCTCAACCCTCATCTTCTTCTCAGCCAGCTTCTGCTGTCTATGAGATTCCTCCAGAATCTCCGGCGAATGCGGGCAGCAAGAGCTTCTACAAGAGATGTGCAAGCTGTTGCGGTATATTGCTCAGAAGCAATAGGTCTAAGTCTGTGATGGCGTTTATGTATTAGCCACCCTTTTTGATGTAACAAAGGGGGAGTAGATATAATTATAATATTTTGGTTATATGTAAACACTAGGCCTAGGACTTACGAGGAGTCAAAAATTTAGGGGGAGCCAAGAAATTTTGTAATCTCTCTTTTGAAATAAGTGAAAATCATTATATTTTTTTTGGCATCTCATTATGATTAGCTTTGTATTTCTGAAATTCATATTACAATCATCAAGAAATACACGATATATTTCTGATAATCTTTTACAGTGCTTACTAATTGCAAATCATAACTATTGATTATCAAAGCCTTCTATGAAAATAACACTGCATTCTCTCAGAAAGCTATGTTAGTTTCTAAGAAAGCAAAAGTGCATTCTCAGTAAGTAATGAACTTAATCAGAAAACACTACTAACCTTAAGCAAAATTATTATCTTAAGACTTGAGTTGTTATCATCAAAAAGGGGGAGATTGTAAGCTCCAGAACCCTTCTGAGAGAAATTGATATATTTCTCTTCAAGATATAAAGGTTTTAATGATAACAAAGTTAGCCATACGTATAAAAATTTTACTTAAGTGTTTGCTAACATGTGCGCTCAAGTCTCTCAGAAAGATTTAAATTCATTGCATTCCTTGAGAAAGAACAAGACAACAACGAGTAACCTCGAAATCAAATGATGAATTCAATGCGTAAAAGATGTTAGAAAGGATGTCTAAGAAACGCAGAAGGTGAAAGTGTGTTTCTGAGGAAAGAACACTGTCGTCTAAGAAAGGTCTTCCCTCAGAAGGGTCGTCTCAAAAGTCCGTACATCACTCAGAAAGTTGGACTCTGAAGCAACCAAGTGTCTACACTCAAAGGATTTGCATTCATCCTCAGAAAGCTCGCTACGACGAGCTGGACATGTTGGAACTTGTACACTGTACACGTCTGAAAAGTTACTCAAAACGCGCTGACTGTAGCAGGGAGCCGTTCTGAAGAAGACACAACCACATCAGCAAAGTGAAATCTCTTTTTCGCGGCATTTTAAACGCCTATATATATGAGTTCATTTGCAGAGATTCTTGACGAAATTCTTGCGCTAAAAACCTTTGATTAAACGTGCTGAAACTCTGTCAAATTGAAATCATTTGCGAAAACAAAGAACTTTCTCAGAAATGCAACTTAACTTAAGTTGTTCTTCTCTTTGCAAAAAATCTTCTAGTTCTGTATTGGTGTACATTCTTATATTTGTAAGTTAATCCTAGAAGTCTACTAAGAGAGAAATTAAGTCTGTATCTTAATCTTAGTAGTTGTTTTCGAAACAAACACTCATTCGCAAAACTTTAAGTCCTTCGCTGTTTGAAGGCAGTTTTAAGTCCTCAATTGTTTGAGGCAAGGTTCCAGTCCTTAATTGTTTAAGGCAAGTTAAGTCCTCTGTTGAGAGGCAAGTGAAAGTCCTTAAGAGATTAAGGCAAGGAAGTCCACGTGTTAAAGGAAAGGAAATCCACTTCGGGTTGTGAAGTGGTGGAAGTCCTTTACGTGGTAAAGGCACTGTTGTCTGGGAAGGCACATTAAGAAGAATATCCAAGGAAACTCTCAACTGAAGGTTGAGGAATGGAGTAGGTTGGTTAGAACCGAACCAGTATAAAAATCTTATGTGTTAAGTTTTTCTCCCTACTCTTTTATTTACGCAATATATCGAGAAAACTATAAACACTATTTTAACTGAGATATTCTTGTGAAAACTTCTCTAAGTTAAAATCAGAAAGTGTTTAAGAAATCTGAACATCAAACTGTTTTCTTAAAACTCTCAGAAAGAAACTTTCTCAGAAAGGTAAAGTTCTCAGAAACTTAACCTTCTCAGAAAGCTTATTCCGCTGCAAACACTCAAACATACTTTCTGAGTTAAAAACAGTTTTCTAAGAAAAGTTTTTAAGAACCAAATTTTTAAAAACAAGAACGATTCAACCCCAGTATTTGCATTGTGTTATGTGTGTGAGCCATCAGTATTTGCATTGTGATGATGTGGGGTTGTGTTGATAAAAAAAAAAAAGGGAGTTCAAGGTAGAGTGCAGAGTGCAGAATTCGCACTCTACTGCAGCAGGTAACCGCCCAGGCGCCCTTACCTCCGCCCAGGCGGTTGTAACCGCCCCAGCAGTGGGCACAACTGCCCAAGCGGCCTGCTTACTGTCAAATTGGACAGCATCGCCTCTTATGGTCCTGTTTCCTCCGAAATTAAAATGCTTCATTGTGAAATTGTATGGAACTTTAAGAAATTGAATTATGAGGCACATGCTTACAATTATATATTAGTATATATATATATATATGTACTAATTATGTATATACTTTTATTTACATATATGATTTGATTTATATATATATATATATATATATATATATATATATGGGTGCATTTATATATATATATATATGTAGAATAAATAATCATATATTAGTGACATGAGATTGGATGGTATGTATATATATATGTGTACATGTATTTGTGTTATATGAGTAAATATTGTGAATATGCAATAAGTTATGACATAATAATTTAAGTTTGCTTGGGAAGCAAGACAGACTTAATATTATTAGTGTACGAGCTAGAGAGCCCCTGAGAGAGGCGATGATCGTTATAAAAATTTTGTTGAGACCTTAATATTTATTTGAGAGTCCCAAATTGGTGTTTAGAAAATAATTAGAAAATAATCCCACCAATATTGGAGAGTTATGATTTTAGAGCTATTATTATTGAATTTCACACTTTCATGATTTCGGCAAAATTCTTTTAAATATATAAATAATATGAAATTTATAATGTAGCAAGATAATTATTTTAGACTTATTGAGAGTCTCATGATATTGAGGAAATTTTCGTAACGATCATATGTCATCTTCTTGTTTTATATATTGGATGTTTAGTGAGTAATTGAGTAACCTGAGAGAGAGCCTGAGCTTGATCCTAAACACAATCGGAGCCATTCTTAAGGACCCTGAGCTTTCCAAAATTCATTAGACTCTCACCACAAAATTTTGGTTGCAATTTCTTATTCACAATCATACTCATATCCACTACCTAGACACATTTAACACTCAAACAACACAAAAATTTAAAATAACACGCCCCCATTCCCCCTTAAGTTCTTGGTCAACACTCCCTTGAAACACAACTTCACTCCCTCTCTGATGAGGACATGACTGAGGAGGTTCAAGAGCTCAAGGTGGATGATGCAATTGGTTCTAGTTTGGAGTGCAATATACAAGACTTGGGAGGACCAATGACTAAAGCTAGGGTAAAAAAAGCTAAAGAAGCTTTGTCCAAAATTGTGTCAATCATCATGGAGAGTCCAAATTCAACATGGAAGCCCAAAATGGTGTTGCGCATCAAGAATGAAGAAGCAAATGAATAAATGGACTGAATCAAGGTGCATCACAAAATTGGGGTTGAAATAAATATGTTTAATTTCAATTTTAGTATATTTCAGTTTTATTTGTAATAAAGTGGGCTGCATGAGTTGATTGTATGCCTCTTTAATTTACAGACTTACAATTTAGTGTTTATTTTCTTTTTACTCTTACAAGACATAGGCTAGGAAACTCTTGGATTTTCTTGTGATAGGTTATTGCAAGTTTAAGAGTGAATAAGTGAGCATTAAGAGCATTAAGACACACATCATTGCTAGGGAGGTTACAAGGAATAGTAATTGTGTGAATCAATGTTCTTAACTTAGCCTAATGCTTGTAATTTTACTATATATGTTCTACTTCAGCATGAATAAAAGATAACTTTGACATTTTCATTAATTTGTGAGAATTATTCTCTTTTGTTCTTGATTAAGCAAATTTCAGACTTATCAAGGGAAACTCTTTTCCTTTGTGGCGTCTAAGGCTTATCTTCAATCCAATTGGAGTAGCGCCTAATCCTATCTTTTTTTTTTCTTGATTTTATTATTCTAAATTGGTTCAAACACTCATACACAATCCACTCCATCCAAATTGCATACTTCATCATTATTGGAATTTGTTTGCAAGAAATTAAGCTTCCTAAAAGTCCAAATTCATAGAGTCCTAACTTGGATTCTCATCACTCTCAAAAACACACACATCAGAAGCTCTCTTCTCCCCTTTGCTCGCCATTTTTGGCCAGCCCTTGAAGCTCTAGAGAAACCACCATCAACCCTCTTCCTTGTGCATTTCTCTTCAAGAAACTTCGTGAGATACTCATACCCTAACACTCCTACATTGAATTTTTCTCTTGCATGTGTTGTTTGGTAGCTGTGTTGTGAGGGTTCTGAGCTTTATTTCGTTTCTTGTTGAGCTCTCACAGCCATGGTTGATGGTGGTGAGATAAGATGATGTTGCATGTTTAAGTTGTAAGTGTGTGTGTGTGTGGTTGATTTTTGCATGTATTTCTTTGAGAAATCTGATCTTGGTTGCTGTTGCATGTGTGTGTGTGAGTGATTTTCGTGAATTTCTGATGTATGAAATGGAAGGGTTGAGGTTGGGAGTGATTTGAGAGAGAGCTGAAGCTCGGTTTCTACAGATTCTGCAGTATCGGGCCGCCCAGGCGGTGGCGCGACCGCCCCAGCAGTTTGCTCCTCGCACTGGGCAAGAAGACGTTGTTGAGACCGCTCAGGCGGCCATCAGTCCGCCCAAGCGGTCATGACCGCCCCAGCGGTGGCAGGACCGCCCAGGCGATCAGCTCTGTGACAGGAACAGTTTTTGCAGCCTTATTTTTTTCCGGCTTTCCCGAAATTAATTGCTATTTATATATATGTGTTGAGCCTTGAGAAAATATGTTATATGATATTTAGATCCTTCCCTAGCCTTGTGAATATATATAAATATATGTAATTGTATGATTTTGATTTGTTAAAGTATGAGAATTCTTTTGAAAATGACATATACACTTGAAAATGCTTTTGTGAAAGGATCATATGTCTTGTGAATAAAGTGTTTGCCAAGTTTAAGTTATTTATAATGAGCCTTAGAAAAAGTATTTCATATACTCTAATTCAAAAAACTAAGATTTCGGAAAATGGTGTGTTGTAACCTCTAGATCAGTGAAAGGCATGAATAAATAGCAAAGGGAAGTTTTATTATGTCGAGTGCTCACACTATGTGCTAAATTCTGATTTTGTGCAATTTTGATGCTTAAGGAGAAATTATTAAGATTCATAAAGAAAGTTTAGTATTTGTCTGTACATGAGTATGCCTAAATGATTAAATTGACGTAAGAAGTCTTTATGAAGTATTTCAGGAGAATGTAACACATAACCATGATAGTAATAAGGACATGTTAAGTTATATGTGAAATTGCTAGGCAAATGCAACTAAGGAATCGACGTACATGCTTAAGACTTTAGAAATGTGAAATTTAGAGTCCTTGAACTATGGTTTATGATGTGGTTGATGAGATGCTAAATTGTGGTTTTGGGGAAGCTGTAAATATTGAGTCTTGAATTTTGAAAGCATGTTTCGATAATGTGATTTAAAATAATGTTATGATAATGAGTAGAGTAGAATGCCTCCTTTGCTATTCAATGGATTATGAAATGTTTATGAGGTGTGAAGATATGTCCTCATAACGGATATCCGGGAAGTTGGGTAAATTCGGATATGCCGTTCTCGGCTATTTAGGAGTTGGGTGCATTCGAATACGCCATTAGAGGGTATCTAGGAGCTGGGTGTATTCGGATCCGCCTCAAGGTTGTAATGGATATCCGGGAAGTTAGGTGAGATCGGATATGCCAATTTGAAGTGTCTTTGTGTATGTTTTACTGGCATGAATGATGTTAAGAAATTATGATATGTTGCATAATAATTTTATATTGCTGCTAGATTCTGATTTTGTGGTTACTATAAGTATGAGATTGATATGGTCGGCTGTGATGATATACGAGAGGGGTGAGCATTAACTGTACTTTGAGGTAGCGTTTGGTAGCTGTCCCAGGACACAAAAGATAGAGACTAAGAGGGACTAATCCTGTTTGGTTTATGAGACAGATGGACAAAAATTTGTTGTTAACTCCAAGAACCCTTTACCTCATCATTGAAGGTTTTGAATGATAAAATTCTTAATTAAAATAAAAGTTTTAATTTGGCTGGACTAATGGTTTGTTAAGTGTGTTTTAGGATTTAATTTATTTGATAAAATAAAAAAACACATTTTGACCACCATGGACCATCAAAAGTGGCGCAACATACAAGACTTGGAAGACAAGCAATTCTAATTTTTGAAGACCAAGTCAAAGCTTTTCTAATTAAGGAAAGTTTGGTTGGAAGACTCTATGATTTACCAAAAATCTATTTATGGAAAGTGCATGGATTTAAATAGAAAACCTCTATTTAATCATTCATGTATCTTAATATATATAGTATATATATTTTCGAAATATAAGAATTAAAATAGGGAATCAAAATCAAATCTCTATTTTACATATTATCTTTCAAGATTTCGAAATTATATATATATGGGGTAAATCTAGAAAGATCTTGTATGGAGAATTAAATGCAATTGATTTAAAAATAAATATCTAGAATTTATTCTAGAATATATCTTGCATTTAAGTAACAGAATATTTTTACGGTCACTTTAAAAAGATTATGTGAGCCTCCTAAAGATTCTATATGAATCTACAAGATTCTCGGAAGATTCCATGCGGACCAGAAGATTCTGTTGAAGATTCTACACGAAGTTAGAAGACCTCAGAAGATTCTGTCAATATTTTCAAGTCTAGAAGATTCCTGAAGATTCCAGAAGATTCCCGAAGATTTTATCAAGATCCCGAAGAATCTGAAGATTCCAGAAGAATCTCAAGCCTCAAGATACAAGATTCAAGAATTTTCAAGATTCAAGAATCAACCTTCAGAAGATTTCCTGGAAGACCATGTTTGGTGTTTTAGGATTTTCAAAAAATGAGAAATTGTGAAATCCTAATTCGTACCAACACGGAGGCACACTTGTGGAGCAAGAAAAGCTAAAAACCCTAGCCTTTCTCTCTCCAAAAGTGGCACATACAACTTACTTGATTTAGCAAGATTGTGTGAAAAAATGTTGAAGCAATGCACACCACAAGATCAAGGCACAATTCAAATTCAAGAGCCAAGATGAAGTTTCCTCTTTTCTAATTCTTGGTTACAAAGTTTCCATATTTAAGATCAAGTAATAACCTTTGGATTAAAGAGAATTATTTGAATTAATGGCCAAGATGAAACTTCCTCTTATTTGATTTTTCTATTTTTGCAAGATCAAATTTCAAATCATATCAAGGAATTCTCACAATTGGATGAAGAGATTACAAATTAAAATCAAGGGTGGAGATCAAGCCTATGATTTTCGAAATTGAGGCTCTCTTTTCTCTATAAATAGAAGACCTCAATGCCCAAGAATGCAAGAGACTACCCAAGCTTACAAGTGCCAAAACGCTGTCAAAATCAATCCTAATTTCTCTTCATCTTCAACCTCTAAACCCCAAGTTCTTATCTTTTATTTGGGTAAAGGTTGTAATTCTTAAAAGAGTGAGCTTTTGTTGTTTATCCTAGCTTTGCTAGTTATTCTTTGAGAGAAAAATCCATCAAGGTTCCAACTTTGTTGCATCTAAGTTCTTGATTGGTAAAAACCACATCTTTTATACAAAGTCCTTATTTTTGTAAGGCAAGAAGTCCTTAGAGGGTCTAAGGCAAGGGTAGAAAGTCCTTCGGTGTTGAAGGCAAGGATTGAAGTCCTTTGGAGTTGCCAGAGGCAGTTAGTCACCTAGTTATGGTGCAAGTGAAGTCCTTTGTGGTTTTCAAAGGCAGTGAGTCACCTTGGTTAAGGTGCAAGTTGAAGTCCTTTGTGGTGTTGTAGAGGCAAGAAAGTCCACCTAGTTGTGGTGGTGATAGTGAACTCTCAGGTGAATCCTAGGGACTGGAGTAGGCACGTTGCCGAACCAGTATAAAATTTATGTGTGTGTTTTCTCTCTTCTCTTACTCTTTATTTAATTGTTTTTACAATTTATCATTGCATACACATCATATAGCATATTGCGAAATCATCATCATCTTTTGTCTAAGTGTTGAATGTTAAAGTTTTAACCTTTATCATTTAGAAGAGCTTGAAAGTAAATATATTTTCAAGATCTATTATAGCTTTGTCTATAGGCTAAGTTTCTGTTTATTTACTAACAATTGTTTCCGCTGTGCAAGACAAGTTTATACTTGATCTTTATTTTTAAGTAATTTTCAGAAACAGGATTTATAGTTGGAACGTGATTCAACCCCCTTCTCACGTTTCAGATGGACAAAAATTTGTGTCCATGGACAGAAAAGACACAAAATTTGTGTCCACTCCAAAAGTGAAGGACTGAGAGGGACTGGAATTGACTGGTCCTTTTAATGAAATTTTATGACCAGTATACCCTTCATCACTTAACATAAATTCTCATTATGTATATCCAAGGTCATTTTTACATGTTTTTATATCATGTCTACTATTATCAAACACAATATAAAAATATTTTTTATGTCCTGTCCACTATTACCAAACACCATATAGAGACACAGTCCCTTTGTGTCTCTGTCCATTTGTGTCTCTGTGTCTCTATCTTCACTGCCTTAGGACAGCTACCAAACGCTACCTGAGGGAACCGCTAGAACTCAGAAAGACTCTTAGGTTCCCCTAGAGACGGATCACTAAGTTGTTTGGTCTATTCAAAGTAAGCACTTGAGTTTTTAAGAAAATTAAAGTTCTGGTTAGTGCAAGTATTACTTTGACTGGCTAGAATCGATAACATCGAGCACGTAGATTCGTGTTCTCACTATAACTCACTAAGACATCCCTGTCTTACGCTCTCCTTACGATGATTCGATTCTAGATGGAGCAGCCGCCGCCGCCTCCGCTGCGCCACAAGACATATGATTTCGCTTTGGCCAGCAACACGCCGGCCACCGGTGCGGTGACAGTTGCGTCCACCGTCTCCGGGGTACATCGTTTCTTCATCCCAGAGTTAGTTGCGAGGTACCCTGCTCCTGTCCCAGCTCCAGCACCTATGCCTGCCTCTCCACCGCCACCTTCGCCACCTTCTCCCGCTTCGGAGTCGGTCGAGTCGGACCCAGAGGAGGATGAGGGCTACCAGAATGACGATTCAGCATATTCCGAGCCAGATGTCGACTACATCCTAGTGGAGTATGAGGTGTCTTCCCCTGTTGCGGGCTCAGACATGAGCGAGGATGCCGGGAGTGCTAGTAAATGATGTGCTGACCGTGACCCCCTGATTGATGTGCAGATGACCCTTATTTCTTTCCCTTTTTGTTTATAAGTTATGTTACAGAGCTTTTGTACCCCTGTGTGGGATTTGACTCTTTATTTGACATGTATATGTTTTGACAACATTACAGTTTTACCTGAGTCCTCTTTTGTATATTCGGACCAGGATTTTCAGACTTGTCTATTTTGATCATGTCAGCTCCTTTATTTTCTCAGTTTGTATTAAACAGGATTCAGATACACTTGAACCTTTTAAATTTCTTTCTGATGCTTATGTTATATAGTAATATCATGACCACTGTTGTATGGGCCTTTATTATATTATTGGCATTTTCCATTATTATTCTAGACGCTTATCTAGGATATCTAATCGTGCTATTGAATCTGATTGGTCATGGCTTTTGAGTCTCGGTATCGATTTATCTGTTACACTGAGTTGCGAAAATATATTTTACTTATACGTTTCAAAAAAAAAATATGGGGTTTTTGGGTGTTTTGTAACATTGAAAATTGTTAATTATGTCCATGGCATAGTTAATAAATTAGGATGTTACATTGTTTTCGAAACAAACACTCATTCGCAAAACTTTAAGTCCTCGATTGTTTGAGGCAAGGTTCAAGTCCTTAATTGTTTAAGGCAAGTTAAGTCCTCTGTTGAGAGGCAAGTGAAAGTCCTGAAGGTTGCGTTTGGATGGTGTATGTTTGACACTAATAGGTGGACACAGAGATACATGTACAATGTTTGGTTTATGTCTAATTGAAATATATGCATACATAGACATAGAATTGGTGGACACCGTGTCTCACCATAACTAAGGACATTGTGTCCTATCTTGGAGTTGAGACACAAAAGGTGGAACACAGTGTCTAATTAGTCACTACCAAAATGAGACAAAAATACCCCTGTAAGTTAATCTAAAATTACTTGATTGTCACTCTACTTTAACACTAATTTAGGGTTCTTCGTGCGCCGCTCTTGGAGAGAAAGCTTGTGTTCTTTCATCCTTCATTCCTCCATTCCAGCTTTGGTGCGATTTCGACAGGCACAGTTCTTCCACTTTTATTAAATACTTCCTCTTTACATTATTTCTTTCGTTCCTCCTCCATGCGTTCCATTTTGATCTCTTTGATGTTGTCTTTGTTAATAAATACTATGTTAAATCAGTTAGGTTTAATATCTTATTTTGGGTTCTTAAATATTCAGTGTGTTCGTGTTTCACTGTGCAAAACCAAAACTTTTCAAACATACGAAATGCCGTGTTTTAATTTTTCTATTGGGAGAGACGACACTTTGTTTTGTTTTCCAAAATTATGGTTTGAAGATTGATTATTTAATTAATTAATTACTTAGATGTAACAACACACATAAATGAATATTGGGCTTGGTCTTTCCTGTTCTTGTTATTATTATTATTATTATTATTATTATTATTTCGTGTTATTTTTATCTCACTATTTTAAAAATAATATATATAAAAGAATATATATATATATATATATATAAAAGAATATATATAAAAGAATATGATTGATTAATAACATTAAATTTTAATTGCATGTTTTTGCTCTGTTTGGTTCTGCAATATCTACACATCTTGATTATTGCACTAATGCACTTGTGGTGGTGGTGTTGATGATAGTTCTTGTGGCAGTGTTTGGGAAAAGATAATTTTTGTGAGACTGTACCTTCTATCATTGTGTTGGGATCAATGAAACCAATCAACTTCTACATTTTTACATGTTTCCTGCACTCATGACAGTAATATGCTTGAAATAGATTCCTCTAAATTTAACATCACACTTGTATTGTATATGTATAAAATAGTCCATGAATACTGTGTAAATTAAATTATATCATGTGTTAGTGTGAGTGAAACTTTGAATTAGGATTAGTGTTAAGAGGATTTATACTTGAAAAATGAGATAAACACCACTGTTGAAAATTCAATTGTAGAATGATGGTTCTTAAATCAAAAGGAAATAAATGATCATTTATACATGCAATAAAAAATACTTATCAGCAAAAGGAGAATGAAAAGATATGATAGCATCCTAAGATAGAATACTTTGATGATCTTCTTTCTCTGTTTTTATTACTATTATTTGTTTGCTCTCTTGTCTTTGTTTGTTTTTTCTCAAGTATCTCTATTTTTGAAATGCCTTCAACTTATGTGTTGATTTTTTCTGTCTTGAACAAATATGTTATTTGATATTTTCTAGGTAGAGATGGATCGATCTGAACTAATTAGGTTGTTGATTCAATATTATTGTATCATGAGACAACAATTTGACATGTTGATGCTTAATATTTTAATTTGTGCAAATTTGTACATAAGGAAAAAAAGAAGAGGTCAGCCTTTGAGACTACAAATGATAACCACAAATCCACTTAGGAGAGAAGCATTAGAAAACATTATTGGGAATGGCGGTGATAGAAATTGTATTTGGGAACTTAGGATGAATTTAAATGCATTTGCGTTGTTGTGTGAGTTACTTCAAGTTCAGGGCGGGTTAAATGAGGTTGGTCATGTTGGCGTAGGCGAGCAAGTTGCCACTTTTTTAACCATTTTAACTCACCATAAAAAAAATCCCAGCTTACAAGTTAGGGTCTATAGGTCCGGTGAGACGATAAGTAGGTATTTTCATAGGGTTTTACAATCGGTTTGTCGAGTTCAAAGTCATCTTTTTGCAAAGGCGGAACCTGTTCCTGAAGATTGCACTGATCCTAAATGGAGATGGTTCAAGGTATTATTTACATTAGTAAGTATTTTTTTTATTTACTCGTTGAAATTCACATAGAAATTTTGGTAACAATTATATGGTTACTTGATTAGGGTTGTTTAGGTGCGTTAGATGGAACATACATAGATGTTACTGTACCTGCTGCTGATAGACCTAGATTCCGAACAAGAAAAGGTAGAATTTCCACCAATGTATTAGGTGTGTGCAATCGAGAAATGAACTTTGTTTACGTTCTTAGTGGGTGGGAAGGTTCAGCATCTGATTCAAGAATTCTAAGAGATGTTATTGCTCGGCCAAATGGATTCAAAGTACCCCAGGGTATGTTTACTACTTGGCTTATATAAATAAAGGTAAAGTTTTAGTGTATAGTGGTTTGTCCTTCACTATTATAAGTATTTTTTTCATCCGTAGGTAATTACTACCTAGTTGATGCTGGGTACACCAACGGTCCGGGATTTTTAGCTCCATATAGAGGCACACGATATTATGTGCAAGAGTGGGCTCAAGGTCCTCGTGCACCTCATAACTACCAAGAGTTTTTCAATAAGAAACACTCGTCAACTAGGAATGTAATAGAGCGATGTTTTGGTTTGCTTAAGAAGAGATGTGCCATTTTAAGGAGTCCTTCGTTCTATTCAATTCATACTCAGAATCGAATCATAATTGCCTGCTGCCTTTTACATAATTTCATCCGAATGAACATAGATAATGATCCTGAAGAGACATATGTTCAAGATACTGATGTAGTGGCTGATCCGGATGATGCTGAGATGATTGGAAGTGTTGAAAGTAACAATGAATGGACGCAATGGCGTGATATCCTTGCAATGCAGATGTTCAATGAGTGGAGGGCTGCTCATCACCATGAGGATTGATAAGTTGTTCTGTGAATTTGTGTTATTATGCTTTCTGAACTTTTTTTATGAATTTGTATTATTGTGCTTGAGACTTGTCATTTTATTATGTTGAACTTGATAGTTGTCATTTTATTATGTTGAACTTGATTGTTGTCATTTTATATTATTGAACTTGAGAGTGCTGAATATATTTTATTATACTTTAGTTGTATCAATTTATTTTATTGTGTGTATATTTTGTTATTTTCTGTGAATATAATTTTTGTTAAAGGTAGATGGCTCCTTCACGCAACTGGACTGATGATGAGGTGGAGCAATTTATTTGCGTCATGGAAGAAGTTGTGGTGGATGGCAAGCGACGTGACAATGGTCAGTTCACCAAAGGGACCTTTAACCTTTTGCTAACTAAAATGAAGGAAAGGTTCCTTAGTACTGACCTGGTTGTGAAGCACTTGAGGAACAAACACAAGAGGCTGAAGGATAAGTACAACTATGTCCAAGAGATGTTGAACTGCAGCGGCTTTTGATGGGATAATGAGAAAAAAACTGTTGAGGTAGCAAGTCCTGAAGTATTAGAAACTTGGAGCAAGGTACGACTTTTCTTCAAATAACATATTTAATTTTATGTCCTTATTCATTTCTTTAATAATAGTCAAGTGTAACTTGTTTTAAACTGTCTTGTATATTTGTAGAACCATGGAGTTACATTATTCACTCCTGGAAAGCCCTTTCCCCAATTTGAGCGGTTGGGCCACATTTTCGGTAAGGACTGTGCTAATGGTGGATATGTTGTCCAAGGAAATGAAATTGATCAAGACTCCATCATGAATAACACAGATCCCCTGATGACTGAAGATAGGTTCACTGATTTTGATGAGACTGAAGACTCTACACTCCCTATTCCCCCAGGAAATGCTTCTTCCAGTGATGCTCAACAAGGAAGGAATAAACGACCAAGGAAAAGCCTTGACACTGAATTGTTTGGTCAATTGGTTGAATCAGTCAAGGCAGCCTATGATAATCAAGGAAAACAGGTCCAAATCATTGCCAATGCAGTTTCTGGTGTGAATGAGGAAGTTAATCTCAGCAAGACTTTGAAGGCACTTGGGTACAATAGTCAAGAGATTGTCCGTATTGCAGTGAAGTTCACTCAAAATCCAGAACTTAAGATGACCTTTTGGAGCTTGGATGACGAAAGAAAAGCCTTTGTGGATGAAGTTATGGAGAACTAGTTATTGTTGCATCTTATTTTGTTCTTTTTGGTTGATTTCCAGCTAGAATCCTAGTTTAGTTATGTTCTAGGGGATGGTATTTTGGAAAATATGTATAAATCAACTTGTAGGTGCTGGTATTATGGATATGTAATTAACTCCTGCTAGATACTTCACTTTTTTGGATATGTAATCAACTACTACTAGAAAGTTGTTGATGTTATATTGGAAATGTAATATGGTTATGTTATATTAAATTTTTGCACAGTTGTCTAAAGTATTATATCTGAATTTCTGTTATTGAAATTGTAATATATCAGGTACATACATTTCTTCCTTGACTGCATTAGCAAATACAAGGCTGCATCAAGGTTGCATTGCTATAAAATCCCTGATCTATTTTAGCTATATCAGGGGATTTAGAATCAATGTTGAGCTAAAATATATCAATGCACCAACGTTGCAACAATTTTCATAATTTTAATTCACCATAAACAAACCATATTATCCATTACAGTAAAACATAGAACAAACTACAAGATTTGGTGGCTTTGTTCATTCACCATAAACAAACCATATTCTACACTTGGTGCCTTGTTACAATACTAGTTTTAAAATACACCACATTCTCTATTACAGCAAAACATAGAAAAACTACAAGACTAATACTAACAACTCCTACTACTACACTAAAAATAAACATGAACTCATTATTAATCCACATGATCAATTACATGAGTATATGAACAATCAACACAGTAGCTACAATTCACAAGATCACCAACAAACATTGAGACTTCCTCCTTTCAGCATGCAGCTTCTGCTTACATTTGCTAAGTTTTTTGCTTTATTCTTTTTCATCTAATGCAGTGGAAGGATTTGTCCTTGGCTCTGTACCAGCAACCTCTGACTCCAATTCATTATCATACCACTCAAAATACTTGCAACTATTTGGCTTCTACAAATCATAATATTTAAAACTTATTAATTATCATCATTATTAATACTCATAATTATTTCTTAAAAAAAATTAGGATAATTCAAAAATTACCTTCCAATTTGGGCACCTCCATAATCTCTTGGCAAAACTATCTGGTTTGTTAGACACCATTAGAATATTTATATCACCACATCCACACTTCCCTACTACACTAGAAGCATTTGTTGCAGAATACCCTCTACAGAGACATACAAATGAATTTACTCAAAAATAAATCACAAACAAAATAGAACAACAACTACTAAAAAATATAAATTTATGGTGGAGGATAAAAGACAAAAAATTAAATGAAAGGGATTGCAGCAAAATAAAAGACAAGAAAATAAAATTTATATTTAACTTAGAAATGTAAATGAAAGGGATTTTTGGAAAGGGAATATTTGCTGACCTAGACTCCATGAAGGTTTTTGGTGGAAGATAGCTTTATTGCTTCACCGTCGACAAGATTGGTAGCGTAACACTGCTTCCAACGATGGGTGAGAGCGGAGGATGATAGAAGAAGAGGCGAGCTTGATGAAACTCAAGGATGAAGTTCGACGAAGACTTCCGTCATCACCTTGCAAGCGTCGCCGACGAAGCTTCAGGAGGCAAGGGAAGATTTGGGAGATGAGAAAGGGGAAGAAATCCAACAGAGAAGGGAAATGGGGAAATGGTTTGTAACCCTATGATTTTATTTGGTAAGTTTAAATTTAAGGGTAAAATGGACATTTGTAATTATGTCTTAGTGTCTTGTCTAATGTATCCAAACACAAAACACAACACAACACAACACAATGTCCTGTCCTATATATCCAAACACAATACATACATTTTAATGTCCTGTGTTCATGTACACAGTTGTCTATGTCTTAGTGTCTTGTCCAATTATGTCTACACATCCAAACACTACCTAAGAGATTAAGGCAAGGAAGTCCTCGTGTTAGAGGCAAGGAAATCCACTTCGGGTTGTGAAGTGGTGGAAGTCCTTTACATGGTAAAGACAGTGTTGTCTGGGAAGGCACATTAAGAAGAATATCCAAAGGAAACTCTAAACTGAAGGTTGAGGACTGGAGTAGGTTGGTTAGAACCGAACCAGTATAAAAATCTTTTGTGTTAAGCTTTTCTCCTTACTCTTTTATTTACACAATATATCGAGAAAACTATAAACACTATTTTAACTGAGATATTCTTGTGAAAACTTCTCTAAGTTAAAATCAGAAAGCGTTTAAGAAATCTGAACATCAAACTGTTTTCTTAAAACTCTCAAAAACAAACTTTCTCAGAAAGGTGAAGTTCTCAGAAACTTAACCTTTTCAGAAAGCTTATTCCGCTGCAAACACTCAAACTTACTTTCTGAGTTAAAAACAATTTTCTAAGAAAAGTTTTTAAGAACCAAATTTTTAAAAACAAACACGATTCAATCCCCTCTTCTCGTGCAAAAATACACCTTCATGTATCTCATACATATATGTATAACATGTAAATGCAACATGATAGAATAAAATGAATAAAGCATATGAGGACATATAAACATGCATCCCATGACATGTTAAAAGAAATACTTTAAATCATTTTATCCAATTAAAAATGAATGCTTTATATTTAAAACGATTTTATTGCTCTAAGCACAAAACATTCTTGGAATATAAAACGATTTATTGAAACAGATCTTGAATCCGTGACAGACAAACCTTATATATACAATTCGATTTAATCAATCTCATTAATTAAAACGATTTTCAAATTTGAAATACACATATATCTCATACATATGTATGCGATTTAATTAACCATTAATTAAAAAGGATTTCAAAATTTGAAATATAGATATGGTATATATATATGTGCGAATTTTAATTAATCATATTAATTAAATATTTCCAAATTTGAAAAATATATGATACATATATCCCTTTTAATTAATCTCATTAATTAAAAGATTTCCAAATTTGAAAAAGATATGACACAAATATCCCTTTTAATTAATCTCATTAATTAAAAGATTTCCAAATTTGAAAAAGATATGATATCAAATATCCCTATTGATTAATCTCATTAATTAAAAGATTTCCATATTTGAAAAAGAAATGATACACATATCCCTTTTAATCAATCTCATTAATTAAAAGATTTCCAAATTTGAAAAAGATATGATATCAACATATCACATCTATTTGTCACCCAAAAAGGAAACAAGATCAAATCAAATGAATCCTAGCCATCCATCATGTAAATTTCGAAAACAAACAAGGAAACAACAAACAATTTTCGAAAACAAATATCAAACACCAAACTTTTTGAAAACAAGGATGAACTTCGAAAATAAGGATTAGCTTCGAAAACAAGGATTTCGAAAACAAGGATTTCGAAAACAAGGATTTCAAAAAACAAGGATTCAACTCTTGAACCTTTTTCGCAAATCCTTATGGACAAGGAAACAAAACCATGTTATCTCATAACATATATATAGCGCAAATCACATCAACATGTGATCAAAATCGCTTCTTTCATAATAACAAAAACCCTGTTTTTCATATAAACAACAGATAATTCTTTCAAAAGAACCATGTTTTCACAAGAGGCTCTGATACCACTGTTGGGAAATCACACATAAAGGCGCAGCGGAAAACAAAAACTTTTATGCAATTCCCACACAAGGACTCATGTGAATGAACATGATTCATCTATGAATTACCTGTTGAAGCGTTATCGCAACAAGATTTGCGAACAACACTTGTTCTTGAGTTCTTCAAAAGTTCTTGTTCTTGAATTCTTCAACTCTTGAATTCTTGAACTCTTCGATTCTTGAACTCTTCAAATCTTGAACTCTTCAAATCTTGAATTCTTCAATTCTTGAATTCTTGAACTCTTCAAATCTTCACAAAGAGCTATGTCAAACTCTTCCGTCACAAGTGTAGCGACGACCTAGAGATATCCACGCAGCAGTTGTGGATGTCAAACACCCACCTTGATGCTTTTCCGGAACTCACTATGCTAGTAGCGAGAAACGGAGAAATAATGATTCTAGAGGAAAGCTATGTGTATACAAAAAAAGGCTAGCCAAAAGGCTCCATGGGTGTTGCTATTTATAGCCAACACTCAACATAAACCTAAGCCTTGTTGGGCCCATCTTATGGAAGTCCATTTAAATTAGTCACACTAATTTTTACCCTAATCCTTATTAGGTCCATCTCATGGAGGCCCAATTAAATTAGTCACACTAATTTAATCTTATTCTTTATTATGTCCATCTCATGAAGCCCAATTAAATTAGTCACACTAATTTATTCTAATTTAGCATCGATATAAAAAACTGCTTTAGTGTGCGACCCTATAGGTTCTTACAACGTTGGCAATATTATTAAATCCCATTTAAATAATATAAATAGTGAGTGGTATCTAGCAACACATCACTGCTACCCAAGTTATAAGAAAGTCAACGGTTTGACATAACCTTTCCATGATTGACGTTACCGTACATTTCAGTCCCTTTGTCCAAATATCCAGATTTAACACAAGCATGAAATTAGTCATCTTGTATAGTTAAATCATTAGTTTCTTGATCTCCGAGTAGACTGATAAAATAAATGACATTAATGTCACACATTAATTCATTTCAGCATGGCCATACATTTACCCAGTCCTACTCATCAAGGGGCCACATATATATCTTTCGTAATGTGAGAGGGACAAATTCTATCTACGTTACTCGCACCGCCCACATGAATCGTGCTATGCCTAATGATCGCCTTTATAATTACCCTATTACGGATAACGTTTGACTGTATCAAAGCACACGACTCCTCATGCAGCGGATCGCAGTAACTTCAAGTCAAAGGACTATATGTACCATCATCACTATGAGAATTACTTATGACATTCATATTACTATCCATGTGGTGTTCTCATGGATGGTCAGTCCAATATATATCACCATATATACCTATGTGCAGACTTGATATCACATATCCATAACCTGTGAGAAAAGGTTATCAGTCCATACACACATACTAGTCTTGACGTATTACTATTGTCTTGTTGTTTACAGTAATACTCGACTAGGGACCTTTAAGAATGAAGTCTCACTATTAGGTTATGTACCTAATCTTTATTTCATTCTAAGGACATCATAAGGTTCATTAAAATATAAATAAACAATTAATGAAAACAATCACACACACACACACATATATATATATATAAAATAAAATGTCACAATATCATAATAAAACACAACTATGATTGGCCCTATAGGGCACATACCAACAATAAGGAGCTTGGACCAAGCTCTCACAAGCTCATCCACAAAGTCATCAACTTTGAGCCTCTCTTTAAGTGAGTCATCTTCCCTATGGTTCTATTCTTGAATAAAAATGTTTTTGAATGAAAATAATCAATGAAAATATTTTATTAAACTCAAAATGATGTTTTTAAAGTGTTCTTGGTATTTTCTAAAAAGTTCACCGATTAAAAAGTGTGTTTGTGTTGGTTATGTGTCATGGAAGTGGAAAGCTTGGATTTTGAGTTGTTTGTGAATATATGTTGCATGAAAATGATGAGATGAATAAAATACATATTTTTGTACACCCATGATGCTATACCCGCGACCATAGAGGGAAGAAAATGAGTTGTTGGATTTCCATTGTAAACCATGAACAAAGTATGCTCAAGAACATAAGAATCTAAAGTCATGAAATAAAAAGAGATGATTCATGAAGATTTATAATGACAAATATTTGACATATCATCCTCTCTCTAATATCAAAGATAAAAAATGAGATCTTGGAATGAAAAAGTGTTTTTCTAATATTTTTCTTAACAACAAGAAAAGAGATCTACAAAGTATAGTAGTAAATTTTAGGCAAAAATAACTTTTTGGTCCGCTACCTTTATTTGCTTTTTGGTTTTAGTCCTGTATCTTTTTTTTTATGATTTTGGTCCGGAACGTTACAAAACGTTAGTGGTTTTAGTCCTCCGTCTCAACTCCGTGAATAACACTAACGGAAGGCCCTGATGTGTACTAAACGGTGCTTAGGTGTAGGCTTACGTGGCTCTAAGTGTTATATGTTGTAAAAACGTTGTCGTTTCAGACCAACTCACATTCTAAATCCCTAAATTTCCAATTTCATACAACATTGTTTTTTTTTCAATTTTTTTTAATATTTTTTGTCTGGTTCAGATCTCATCCACTATCCACAAAAATCACAGTACATTATCCATGTTTTTGCTTCTATCTTGTTGCTCAGATCTGAGCTTGTGTTTGTGCATATTTTCCGGCGCGGTGGTGACGTTCTCTGCTTTGCGTTCTCTAGCTGACAAGGTTTGTTCTTTGCGTTTGGCTCTGTTTCGCACCTCCACCCATTCGGTTTCTCACTCACGGCTGGGAAGGAGATGAGCTTTAGGTGGTGATAGTTTTGCGTGTGGTTGTCGGATCTGGAGCTCGTGATGGAGGGACGTAACCACTCTCGTTCAGGGCATGCCTTAAAGGGAACGAGCACGACGAGCTCGAGCTTTGCACCAGGAAGGCATGGAGAGGCTGAGATCTAGTGCTCGTTGTTGCCACCGCTGGGATCCAAACACACGATTACTGGGTATTGGGGTTGGGTTAGGCCCGAGGTGAAGGAGATGAAGGAGTACGACCACAATGAAGGTGGTCCCACTGGTGATGACAATCGACAACACACCTACAAGGTGGTGGTGGTGGTAATGGCCACAGCTGTTGTTGATGTTGATGAACATAGTTAGGTGAGGAGATATTGTTTTTAGTTTATGTTATATTTTTGTTTGATTTTTAGTTTTTGTGATGTTGGTGGTAAAGATGGTGATGAAGTTCTATTATATTTTTTGTTTGATTTTGGGTTTTTGTGATGATATTGCTGTCAAAAATCTGATATGGTGGAGGTGATGAGAGGAAGGTGACAGTGAAGATGCTGATCAAATGTGGTGGAGGAGATAATGAGAAGAAGAGGACAATGAACGGTCTTGGTTAGAAGGTGACAATTTTTTTTTTTAATTTTCTTCTTTGGTCCAAAACGACGTCGTTTTCGGGTGAGAGAGAGGTCCAAACCACATCAGATGACATATAAGCCTACACCTAAGCACTGTTTAGTCCTCATCAGCGCCTTCCGTTAATGTCACTCATGGAGTTGAGACGGAGGACTAAAACCACTAACATTTTGTAACGTTCTGGACCAAAACCATAAAAAAAAAAAGGTACGGGACTAAAACCAAAAAGCATATAAAGGTAGCGGACCAAAAAGTTATTTTTGCCTAAATTTTATCTTTTGTCAAAATAAAAATGGTTTTATGAAATAAATATTATAAAATAGTGAAACTTACTGAAATAAATATTTTTTTAATAAAATAAAAATAAAGTTTCATATTTATAATTATTTGACAAGAAAAAGCCTTAAAAGTGCATAGTTTTATGAAAATAAGCACTAGTATGTATTTTAATATAATAAAATATGTTTTAAAATATTTAGGAGCTTTTTATATGAATAAAAAGTATTAATTATGATTTATTTACATTCTGTCCAGAATTAAAAATTAACTTAAAAATAATTTAAAACTTATTTTTTAATAATAAAACTAGTTTAAAAATGAGTAGTAATTATTATAGGAATATTTGAGTAATTTTCTCTAAACTATTTTGACATGGCCGAATGGCCTAAAGTTAAATCAGTAGATTAAAAATAATCTATATATCTATATATATCTATATATCTATATCTATATCTATATCTATATCTATCTATATCTATATCTATATCTATATCTATATAGTATTGTAAAATAGAGTTAATGGCTCCTAGAGAATGCCACATGCCACTCTTATATTACTACATTTTCATCTAATTGTGGTATATCTGTTAGCTCCAAGAACCCTACATTGTCATAAGATGTTTTGAATGATAAAAATCTTTAAGTGTTGGATAAGAATTTTGCTTGTGAATACTAATGGTTTCATCAAGTGTTTTCTTAATATTTTTAATACCTCATAGGTTAACCTCCTGAAACACTTGATGAAACCATTAGTATTCACAAGCAAAATTCTTATCCAACACTTAAAGATTTTTATCATTCAAAACATCTTATGACAATGTAGGGTTCTTAGAGCTAACAATCTCCCCCTTTTTGATGATAACAATCTTAAGTAGAGTAAGAGTTTTGTTTGATCTTATTATGAAAAATTATTCTTAAGTCTTGGGGACTTAGGAATTATTTCTCATAGTAGCATAATCATAATATTGAGAGATAAACAAATAGTAGAATTTAACTTTTGTAATTTAACTTATGCAATAGCAAAATACAAAGAAATGCTTAAGGTTATGCATAAAGAGAAATAATTAAGATAAAATAAGCTACTTGCTCCCCCTAGGTGTATGCACCTATACTACTAAGATCATACTAGAAGCTACTTAGAAGCTACTACTTCTTGTACTTTTCTTCTACTTTTTCTCCCCCTTTGTTTTCATCAAAAATCAACCCAAACATGGGTGGTCTTCACATGTAGCGCCTATTGCCTTGAAGTGCTAGGAAGAGTACGTCCCGAATTTCACTAAGAGTGTTGGTGTTAGGGCTTGCATTAGATGAACTTGATCTTTGTCGGTAGTAACCCAAACCCTGAACTTCCAAGTTGTGAAATGAAGAAACCAAGTCTTGATGAGGTTGTAGAGGTGGTGATTAGTAAACTCTCAAGTGAATCTTGAGGACTGGAGTAGGCACATTGCCGAACCAGTATAAAAACGTATTGTGTGCACTCTCTCTACCTTACTCTTTGCATAGTAATTTCGCATATCACATAGTACACACACTTGCACCTAACTAAGTTAAAGCAACATAAGTTAGCCATATAGAGCCAAAGCTCAAAGGCTAGATAAATTAACTTAATCTACAATCACTAAGTTATCAAAACATAAGCAAGCCTTACACCTAAGGCTAAGCTATTCGAAACCTAAACTTGCTACACTCACTAATCCGCTGCACTCTTTAACAAGACAAGCTTATAGCTTGATCAGACTTGCGAGTTTCAGGTAACAAAGTTTTTGAGTAGACGTGATTCAACCCCCCTTCTCACGTCACAAGCACCTTCAATTGGCATAAGAGCTCGGCCTTGGGGTTGGGCACTCTAACAAGTGTCAAGGAAAAGATCAAGGGACCTATGGCAACCAACAACGCATACATTGTTGATGGCGCCTCAACAAGCAAACCACCAATGTTCCTGGGTGGTGACTATGGATATTGGAGGGATAGGATGACACTATTCATCCAATTCAATAGCCTGGATTTGTGGGACATTGTAGAAAATGGAGACAATCCAGTTCCATCAGGGCCTAAACTCACATGGACAGCTGCTCAGAAGGAGCAGGTCCAAATGAACAAGAAAGCTAAGTACATACTCATATGTGCTTTAACCAAAGAAGAATACAACAAGATAGTGTCTTGTGATTCAGCAAAGGAGATATGGACAGGCTTGAAGTATTGCATGAAGGCACCAGTCAGGTTAAGGAGACAAAGATATCTATGCTTATACATAAAGTATGAGTCCTTCAAAATGGAACAAGGCGAAAGCATAGATGACCTAGCAGTCAGATTCCTCAATATAATAAATCAACTTAAAGTGCTTGGGAAACATATCCAACCTCAGAAATGACTATGAAAATCCTAAGAAGGCCTGACTCCAAAATGGAGACCAAAAGTGACAGTTATTTAAGAGGCCAAGGACCTCAAGAAACTCGGTCTAATGAACTCCTTGGGTCTCTAAAGACTCATGAGATAGAGTTAGCTGCAGAAAAGAGTCAAGCTCCTCTAGACACCAAAAGACTTTGGCTCTCAAGAGCACCTCTGTCAGGAACACAACAAAACAAGGCTCTTAAGCTAATTGAAGAATCTGAAACAGAAGAAGAGTCAGAAGAGGACTTGGATGAGAAGAGATGTCCATGCTTGTCAGGAAGATGACAAGAGCATGGAAGAATCGCTCCAAAAAGGGAAAAGAGGCCCTAGCCAGAAAGGAGAAGAAGGGAAAGACCAAGCTAGAAAACACCACTTGCTTTCACTGTGGTGAAAAGGGGCACTTCAAGAATGATTGTCCCAAGAACAAGCAGACCAAGAAGAAGTTCTTCAAAAAGAAAATGGCCTTGGCTGCAACGTGGAGTGAGTCAGAGGCTGAAGACTCAGACTCAGAGGAAGAAACAGAGGAGGAAGCTAACCTCTGCTTCATGGCAGATGCTCACACTGACTCTGACTCTGACTCTAGTGATGAAGATACTGAGGAACATCAAGCTCAGGTAAACCATCAGAAGCAGCATCCACCTCTGCAAGATGAGAAATGGTACCTGGACAGTGGCTGCTCAAGGCACATGACTGGGAGCAAGCACTGGTTCAAAGAGGTCAAATCAAAAAGAAAAGGAACAGTGCGCTTCGATGGTGGAGCCAAAGGCAAGATCATTGGTAAGGGAAATGTAGGTAAAACTCAAACCCATCAAATATCCGATGTTTTACTCGTAGATGGCCTGACTCACAATCTCTTAAGCATAAGTCAATTTTGTGACAAGGGCTTAAAGGTTGAGTTTCTTGCTAAGTATTGTAATGTGATAGATCTTGCAACTGGCAAGGTAATCCTTGAGGGAAGAAGTCTAGGCAACACCTATGTCATCTACCTAGAGGACCTTCTAGATCAAGACGTGAAGTGTCTTGCATCCATTGAGGATGACAAGTGGCTCTGGCATAAGAAGCTAGGTCATGCCCATATGAAACTGCTTTCTGAGCTATCTCAGAAAAGCTTAGTGAAAGGGCTTCCCAAGATCCGTTATGACAGGGACTCCACCTGTGATTTCTGTGAGAAGGGAAAACAGACCAAAGTCTCCTTTCAGAGCAAGAAAGTAGTCTCAACTACGAAACCACTTGAGCTACTTCACATGGATCTATTTTGACCTACTAGGATAGCTTCACTAGCAGGGAAACATTACTGCCTTGTCATAGTAGATGATTTCACTAGATTCACATGGGTTATTTTCTTGGCGCATAAGGATGAGACTTTTGAAAAGTTTAAAACCTTTGTGAAAACAATTTCAAATGAAAAGGGCTCTCACATCATCACCATTCGTTCTGACCATTGGTGGTGAATTTGAAAACAAAGCTTTTGAAAAATTTTGTGAGAACCTAGGCATTGCTCATCAGTTCTCATCTCCTAGAACTCCACAGCAAAATGGAGTAGCTGAGAGAAAGAACCGAAGCCTCATCGAGATGGCAAGAACAATGCTTTAGAAAGTGGTTTATCAAAGGGTTTCTGGGCGGAAGCTGTCAACACAGCTTGTTACATCCAAAACCGTGTTTTTCTAAGACCAAGTCTTAACAAGACACCTTATGAGCTTTGGAAAGGAAGAACACCCAACATCTCTTACTTCCATATTTTGGCTCACCTTGCTTTATCCTGAACACACGGGACAAACTATCAAAGTTTGATTCCAAATCCGATGAAGGAGTGTTTCTAGGATACTCTGCTGTATCCAGAGCTTACAGGGTCTATAACAAACAACGAAGAACGGTCGAAAAAACATCCACATAAAGTTCAAGGAACTCAAAAATGATATCAAACATACAGTGGAGGACCTTGAAGAAAGTCTAAGAGACCTAGTAATAGAGCCTAAGCAGTGCGAACATCAACCACCACTCAAGGATGATGAAGATGATTTCCCAATTATCAAGAAGTCACCTAACACAGGGGAGACGCTCAAAATACATTGTAGCTCCAGAACCCAACACACCTCAAAGCAATGAGGTAAACCCAGAGGTGGCGCCATCCTCACCCATTAGAGGTACAGGGGTATCAATGACCTAAACAGTTGCAGGAAATCAAATCTTAGGAGATCCTTCACTAGGTGTCAGAACCAGAAGGTCTCTAACCTTTGACGCCAACTATGCTTTAGTCTCAGAAGTAGAACCTGAAACCATCCAAGAAGCCTTGGATGAACCTAGTTGGGTAGCTGCCATGCAAGAAGAACTTAACCAGTTCGAGAAGAGCAATGTATGGACACTTGTGAGGAAACCCAAAGGTAAATCAATCATAGGTACCAAATGGGTGTTCCGAAACAAGTTAGATGAAGCTGGCAAGGTGGTCCGCAACAAGGCAAGGTTGGTTGCTCAAGGCTACAACCAACAAGAAGGCATAGACTATGATGAGACATTTGCCCCGGTTGCAAGGTCGGAGGCGATAAGAATGCTACTAGCATTTGCGGCTCACAAGGGCTTCAAACTCTATCAGATGGATGTCAAATCAGCTTTCCTCAATGGCTATCTGAATGAAGAAGTCTATGTTAGACAACCACCAGGTTTCGAAAGTGAGACCTATCCTGAGCATGTCTATCATCTATCAAAAGCTCTTTATGGGCTCAAACAAGCTCCTAGAGCTTGGTATGATAGACTAAGCAGTTTTCTGATAGAAAATGGATTTACTCGCGAAAAGGTTGACACCACCCTATTTACATTAACTGAGAACTCTAATTTTCTTATTGTTCAAATCTATGTTGATGATATAGTTTTGGTGCTACTAACGAATCTCTTTGCAAGAAATTCTCTGAGTTGATGTAGGGGAGTTCGAGATGAGCATGATGGGTGAGCTCAAGTTCTTTCTAGGACTTCAAATTAAGCAAGAGACAGATGGTACCTTCATCCATCAGGAGAAGTATACCAAGGAACTCTTGAAGAGGTTCATGATGGACAAGTCAAAGCCTTTGAGCACTCCAATGCACCCATCAGAAGTCATCGACCTGGATGAAAATGGAGAAAAGGTGTCTGAAAGCACATATAGAGGTATGATCGGTTCCCTACTTTATTTAACTGCCTCTAGGCCTGACATTCAGTTAAGCGTAGGCATTTGTGCTAGGTTCCAATCTAGTCCAAGGCACTCACACTTAACAGCAGTCAAGCGAATTTTGAGATACCTGTCAGGTACTACTAATCTTGGCCTTTGGTACAAGAAGGGTACTTCTTCTGTGGTTGCAGGTTACTGTGATGTAGACTATGCAGGCGACAGAGTAGACCGGAGGAGCACAAGTGGATGTTGTGTATTCTTTGGAGATGCACTCATCACCTGGAGCTGCAGGAAGCAGAGCACAATTGCTTTATCCACAGCTGAAGCAGAATATGTAGCAGCAGTTGGATGTGTCTCTCAAATGCTATGGGTCAGGAACCAACTCATGGACTATCACCTAAGGTATGAAAAGATCCCAATCTTTTGTGATAATACTAGTGCAATAGCTCTAGCTAAGAACCCCATTCAACATTCTAGGTCTAAGCACATAGATATAAAACACCATTTCATAAGAGACCATGTGCAAAATGGTGATATTGAGTTAAAATTTGTAAATACGGAAGATCAAGTGTCTGACATATTTACAAAGCCTTTAGCTGAAGATCGCTTCAACATGTTGAAGGATATGCTTAGCTTAAAATCTTTTTGAAATATTTGAAGGTTATAAAAAAAAATAAAAATAAAAAAACGAAAAAAAAAACGAAAAAAAAAATAATAATAATAAAAATCTAAAATTTTCAAAAAGTTAGCTATACCTCCCCAATGGTAGTATTGTATGTACTAGACTACTAGTTTGAGTACATGAGCTAGATAAAGCTAGGAAAGCAAAAATTTTAAGGTGAAGCTAATGGGAGAAGTGGCGCAGAGCTTACTAGAAAGTAAGAAGGAAGAGCCTCTTTGCAATTAAAAAGTCAACTAAGTTCTAGAGGGGTCAACTATTGCTAATTAGTTGATCAACTTAAAATTTTAGTGGACCCCACTCTATTATTTTTGCCCCATATATATATTATTTAAAAAAAATATTTTTATTTTTGTTATTTAATTTTGCAAGATTAAAAAAAATTAATGTTAATTTATTCATTAATTGTCTTGCAATAATTTAAAATATGAGAGCATCTTTGGAAATCTCATTAAATGCTAATATATCCTCATGGAGCCTTCCCATTGGTTGTGACACTCTCATGGAGCCTTCCCATTGGTTGTGACACTCTAATTGTATATTCTCTCATTAAATGCTCAACCAATCACACACCAATCTTTTTTCTCTCAAATCTCTTAAATTTTTTTTTCTTTCTCCTCTCACCCTCTTAAATTTCGCCCCCCCTCTCTCTCTAGCTAACCTCCACTTTTTGGTTTAGCCTCCACTCATATTTTCACCTAGCCTATGCTCATTATTTCTACCTAGCCTCTCTCTCTCACCTAGCCTTCACTCATATTTTCCACCTAGCCTCTTCTCATATATTTCACCTAGCCTCTACTCATATCCTCTACCTAACCTTCACTCATATTTTTCACCTAGCCTATGCTCATATTATCCACCTAGCTTCTTCTCATATTTTCTCCCTAGCCTTCACTCATATTTTCCACCTAGCCTCTTCTCATATTTTTCACCTAGCCTCCACTCATATCCTCTACCTAGCCTTCACTCATATTTTTCACCTAGCCTATGCTCATATTATCCACCTAGTCTCTTCTCATATTTTATCCCTAGCCTCCACTCATATTTTCTACCTAGCCTCCTCTTTTATTTTCGCATAGCCCCTCTTCACCTAGCCTCTCATCACCTCACCACCTCATATAAGCCTATAAGCCTCACCTCATCTCATCTCTATCACCTCCACCCTTCATAAAGCTTTCACCTTTACACCTAAAGCCTTCACCTTTACACCTAAAGTTTTCACCTTTACACCTTAAGTCTTCACCTTTACCTTTTTCTAACCATAATCTCCATAAAAATCACACATTTACATCTAAAGCTTTCATCTTTACATATAAAACACTTTTTTTCTTCTCTTGGCCTCATACTCAAAATTCTTGGCCTTGCACCATAAATTTCGATTTTTTTTCTCTCTCTCTCTTGTCCTCTCTAAACCTTGTGTCATATCCATGGGTTCCAAAGGCATAGCAAGATCGGGTGAGACAAACATTGTTCTCAAGGATGTATACGAGGATCTAACAAAGCAAAAGAATTTTGAAGATAATTATCTTCTAAGAGCCATTGCCTATGGAAAAGTTTTGAAAAGAGAAGCACTTGAAAGTGTGCAAAGTTTCAAGAACACATTACTTGCACAAGAAAATTGGATGGAGATGTTCATGGAAGAATCGGTGTGTTATCCTATGGCGGTTAGGAGTTTTTACTCTCAATTAAATTTTAATTCTAAAGAGGGTTACACATCATATGTTGGAAACATCAAGATTAAACTCTCGGAAAAGACCATTACTAAGGTGTTCAAAGTAAGAAGTAGTGGAGTGGAGATCACCTCTCAAAAGGATTCGTACAACACTCAACTCATTGAAGAACATGAGGTAGTTCAAGTTCTTACAAGAAGAAGTGACTTAACCTTACAAGAGGTTAAGTATCATCATCTCTCATTCTTGGCTCAACTCATGCTCCTTGTAATTCAATTTTGCATACTACCTAGGAGAGGTACAAACAATCTAATTAGTAGCATGGAGGAAATGTTGCTATATCACATGCTTGTAGGCTCTAGGATTATTTTTCCTAAGCTTATGATTGACTACATGTATTCCTCTGACAACAAGAAAGGTAACCTTCCATATGGTATGCTACTCACCAAGATATTTGAATTCAAGAAGGTGGAGCTAGAAAAGTTTGAATTTTTCTTCAACAAACATTCAATCACCTTCAACACTATTGATGCAATCAAGAAGAAAAGGAGTAAAGAAACTAAGAAGAAGCTAGTGGTTCCCCAAGAGAAAGTTGTCAACAAGGTAGTCAAAAGTACAAAGTCAATGGTTGTTGAAAAAAGTGTTGACCAAGGTGACAAGTCAACAAAAGTCACCAAGGGAGTGGTAAATGAAAAGAGCACCCAAGAGGCGCATAACATAGCCTCAAGCAAGCTAGAGGCGCATAGGACAAGCTAAAGCTAGAGGCTCATAGCATAAGCTAAAGCTAGAGGCTCATAGCATAAGCTAAAGCTAGAGGCTCATAGCATAAGCTCAAAGCATCAAGGGAAACTTCTTGCACCACAAGCAAGCTATAGGTGGAGCATAGCATAAGCTCAAGACACCAAGGGAAGCTTCTTGCACCACAAGCAAGCTATAGGTGGAGCATAGCATAAGCTCAAGACACCAAGGGAAGCTTCTTGCACCACAAGCAAGCTATAGGTGGAGCATAGCATAAGCTTAAGACACCAAGGGAAGCTTCTTGCACCATAAGCAAGCTATAGGTGGAGCATAGCACAAGCTCAAGACACCAAGGGAAGCTTCTTGCACTACAAGCAACCTCTAGGTGGAGCAAAATACAAGCTCAACACATCAAGGGAAGCTCAAGCTAGTAAGCAAAGCTACCTAGTAACCAAAGCTAATCACCTAGGCTTGGTGATAGTAAAACAAGCTAAGCACACCAAGGAATTTCAAGATTAAGCAAGCTCAAGCTCAAGCTCAAACAAGCATAGGCGCATGGAAGCTCAAGCAAGCATAGGCGCATGGAAGCATGAGCTCAAGCATTAAAGTCAAGTTCAAAGTTTCCTTATTTGGAAGTGGACTTGGATACCTATAAATACCCAATCATTTGACAAGAACATCAAGAGAATCAAGAACAAAAAAGCCGAAACTCTGTCAAAAATCCTAACAACTATTTGTACTCGAATTCATATACATTTAGATCAAAAGGGGTAATTTGTAAGGTTTAGCTAAGAACAATTTGAATATCCTTGCATTTGCAAGTTAAGCTTTGAAGATCAAATAAGAGCAAAACTTAATTGCATCTAAGTTCTTATTTGATTCTTAGAATCACAAGAATCTCTTCAATTCACTGTTTGTACAAGTCCTTCTAGTTGTGAAGGCAGAAGTCCTTGAAGGTTCAAGGCAGGGTAGAAAGACCTTCAGTGTTGAAGGCAAGGAAGTCATCTCTAGGCTGAGGTGCAGTTAGTCACTTCAAGTGTGAAGTGCAAGAAGTCCCCAGTGGTGTGCTGAGGCAGAAATCCCTCAAGTGTTTGGAGGTGGTGATTAGTAAACTCTCAAGTGAATCTTGAGGACTGGAGTAGGCACATTGCCGAACCAGTATAAAAACGTACTGTGTGCACTCTCTCTACCTTACTCTTTGCATAGTAATTTCGCATATCACATAGTACACACACTTGCACCTAACTAAGTTAAAGCAACATAAGTTAGCCATATAGAGCCAAAGCTCAAAGGCTAGATAAATTAACTTAATCTACAATCACTAAGTTATCAAAACATAAGCAAGCCTTACACCTAAGGCTAAGCTATTCGAAACCTAAACTTGCTACACTCACTAATCCGCTGCACTCTTTAACAAGACAAGCTTATAGCTTGATCAGACTTGCGAGTTTCAGATAACAAAGTTTTTGAGTAGACGTGATTCAACCCCCTTCTCACGTCACAAGCACCTTCAATATCAATGCATGCTCTACTAGGAATCTAGAATATGCTTCTTAATGTAATCAATTAATTTACTAATCAAGGCTAATAAATCTTAATTGTAATCAATAACTAAATTAAAATAATGAATAACTTTTTTATATATCAATTGTAATCAATAACATTTTTACTTATTTTCCACTAATATGTTTTCAATATATATATATATATATATATATATATATTCTATTATTATCACCAAATTATTCATCACTCAGTAGAGCTACATATATTTTTTTTTCCTCAATATTGATTCCCTCATTAAGGATATTAATGCAAGAAACACGGAACAAGACTGAAAATAAAGGTTAGAGTAATCATGTATTAGAGACTTCCAAACTTTAGAAATGCATCTAATTAAAGGAGTCATCGATCGAGATGATTTTTCTATATGAGCAGGTAATAACGTTTCTATGTTCATAATATTATTATCATCATTATTTATTATTTGAATTGATAACAGTATGGTCTAATCTCGATCTCCAATTTTTCCATAATAAAAAATTTCACCTAAAATATTATAATTTATTTATTTAATTATAATTATTTAATATAGCAACTTTTATCTATTTCATCTTACTCAATAATTCAAATGATTTTTAAAAATAGGAAGATGTTGCATTTTTTTATCGATTTATTGAATAATTAACTTTCACACCGGAAATGCAAAATATAAATAATGAACATATCATTTTATTGAATTTTTTTATTGTTGAAAAATAATAATTATGAATACTTAGTAATTATTAATATAATTAGAGATTTTTAATATTTTTGTTACTTATGAATAATTATGAACATGAATCAATAAATTTTCAATATTTTTGTTGATTGTTGGATGAGAATAATTATGAATAATTAGTAATTATTAGTGATTGATAATTAGTAATTTTTAATATTTTCTATAAATTAAAGATAATAAAAAAAGCGTAACTAGAAAAGAAGTTAATAATAATAATGATAATAAACAATTATTTGATAATTATAATGATAGTAACATTAATAATACTATTACTCCATCAAACTTTAGGAGAAATCATAAGAGAAAAACTACTTCATAAGACACGTAAGATATAAGTAAAGAGTGTTTGATAAAGCCTCATTATGTATATATGATTTGGATAATGATGTTGAGGTATGATTGAATTAAATATGTTGTGAATATATGGTTGATGATTTGAAGTGGTGATGAAAATGATTTAGAATGATGTGATTGATGATCAATGTTGCTGTGAAATAATACGATGATTCTTGATTGAGGAATGATATGATATTCACATATGATTGCATTACTAATGTGATGCATTGGAGTTGGAGTTTGGAGATAAAAGGATGTGATATGGGGAATATATGTGTTTGTTTGAAATATAGCCGTCAAGTGGAACTTTCGATTAGCCTAGATCCAGCCGTTTGACAGGGCGAACGGTGGTGCATTGCGCATACTCACGGGATAGGGAGGCCTATGTGGTGAGATGTGGTTTTCATGCATGGGACACTTAGTCCTACTTATGAAGGGGAGTTTTAATGATTATTTATATTCCGGGGTGTTTCCGATGATGATTTGTTAAGCGTACGCTCATGAAAGTGGAAACCGACTAATCCCTAGTTCCATGTAGACGAAGAGATTCTAAGCATACGAAGCGGCATAGAAAACCTAATTAGTACGACCTATGGAGGACTCTAAGGACGCGACGTGTGATAGAACTAACGTAGGGTGCTAGATACGCGACAACTTAGAAGGACACCTAGGTTTCCCTTAGTTCGGGCAAGTAGGATATTTGACTATTCAAAGTAACGAATCTCGTTCATTTAAAATAACCATTGTTTTTCAAAAATAGGGAACGTTACTTTGAATAGCTAGAATTGGAATAAGCGGTACCAAATCCGAGTATCGTACGATGATTCATTGAGAATTCTTTTCTCATCCTCTCTCTCTTATGCCCTAATTCTAGGTGATGGACCAGCCACCACCACCACCCGTTCGTGATATCGCAGTAGTTAGATACACTCCAGCTATCGGGTACGTCTCGATCATATCGACCATACCTAAATTTGGATCGATCATGATGAGGTTGTATCTGATTATGTCCCTGGGGAGTCCGACGATCTGCATGAGCCTGAGTCAGTGGTGACATTCGAGTCGATCGAGAAGGAGGATCCTGAGGAGGATGTAAGTACGCGTCCGTCGTCTAGTAGCTGAGAGAGTGTTCACTTTATTATTACAGTTTATCATCATTTCTTTTTGTATTTTTGACCCGTATTATGACATTTTCTTTCAGTTTTATTTCTTCGTTTTTGTTGTTGTTAGGCCTTGTTGCTCATTGAGTTGCTTGTTGGTCTAGCCTCTCATTGACCTCATCCTTGTGCTGCCTCATTAGCCTCTAAAAGTTTGAGTTAAGGCTTCCATTTGAAGAGGATTGAGTGCGACTGCATTGTTATTTGGTGTTGCCATAAATTACAGATTCAAAAATAAAAAATTAGAACCTGAAAATCACTCACTTGTGTTTACACACACACACGTGTATCACTCAAATTGGTCTTAGGCTTTTGTGACCAGAAATGTACTCTCTAGCCTTTTACCACTCAGAAGTCACACTGAAACAAGGAAAATATTCTTTCTTTGCAGTTTCTATAAGTTGAGAAAGTGTATGGCTTAGAGAGACAAGATAAAATAAGGTATGCAATGAGATATTAGAAGAGTATTTTCATAATTTAACTCTGTTAGTCTTAGCTCTGACACCACCTGATAGAGACCTGATTCAAGGTTGAATTTATATGATCTTTATATGAGTTATTTACACAAGAAAACTCAATAGAAAACTAAAATTTACTCAATTTAGTATAACATAATAATTATTTATGGAAAAAATTGAATGAGAGATTAGAAATAGATTCAGAAACTATGCAAAACAATATCATAAACTAGTTCCATAAATTAGGATCAGAAGATAGTTCTGAAGTTAGTATCAGAAATTAGGTTCAGAAGTAAATTCAGAAGCATAATCAGAAGTTGGGATCAGAAGGTCAATTCAGAAACCAGATAACAAGATGAATTCAGAAGCTAGATCAGAAGGTGGATTCAGAAATTAGATCAGAAAATGGGTTCAGAGGCTTGATCATAAGATAGGTTTAGAATATGGCTCTGAAGTTAACGACAGAAAATGGAATCAAAATCAAGTTCAGAAGCTAGTTCATAAGGTATGACTCAGAAGCTAGTTCAGAAGATAGTTCATAAACTAGTTTAGAAGCAATTGTGGATGATAAGTTCAGAAGCTAGTTCAGAAACAACATTCAAAAAACAGTTCAGAAGCTAATTCATAATCAGAATAATTCAGACGATAACTCAGAAGAAGAGTAGTTCATAAGTTAAGAGTTCATAAGCTAATTCAGAAGTATAATAGTTCAGAAGCTAAGAGCTCAAAATATAATTCATAAGCAATTTCATAAGCTAATTCAGAATCAGAACAGTTCAGAAGCTAACTCAAGACTTAAATAAATTAGAAAGATGGTTTCAGAAGACAATATATATAGTATGAATGCTAAAGAATTATAATTATAACAATAATTAAAAGGAAACAAAGAAACAAGATATATAGGCGCCACTACTAGAGGAGATAAGCCCAGACACCATAAAGGAAAATAAATTTGCCATTGATAAGTCTAAGTGTGTTCAATGAAGAATAAAAGAGATTGAACTCTCATAATTTGAATAACAACTTACCTACCTTCGAATTACATTATATTCCTTATATATAGGCTCAAGTGACTAAAACCATCCATAATCCAGCCCATGTTAAGGTCCTCACTAATACTATTTTAAACTTAAAGCTTATCATCGAGCAAAAAGACACACCCACTTGAACACTCATACACCACTAACTATTAAAAACATTATATGAGCATGATGCAAGCTCATTATTCAATCGCAAACCCCATCAGCAACATGTGCCACTATGCCACTAATAAAATAAAATATGAAGTTATTAAAAACAAGGAAACTAAAATTAAACTCATAATTTCTTGGATCAGTATTCATCACTCATGCAACCCATTTATTTGTTTTCTCTTGGTCCAAAATGCTCTCAATTTCGGGCAACAAAAAGTTACAGTCCATTCTCATTATTGTTCTTCTTTGTTTTGGATGCAAAACATCAATCTGGACTCTCTTTTTGATTCTCTGGATTGTTTCTCAGCATTGGTTTCAATAAATTGAGCTAGAGCCTCCTTAGTCTTCCTTCTTTTTGCATGAGTCATTGGACTTTATAGTCTTTGTCTGTTTTTGTTAATTCCTTCCTTGGCCATGTTCTCATCACATCTACATGTGCACTTGGAACAGGAGATTAATTTCCTTTCACTTATGATTGTTGAGACTGAGAAGCAAATAACTAATTTTTCAACACTATTATAGAATTTCAATTTAACCCCACCTATATTCAGGAGTAATCTATCATACATCCATAATCTATTTGTAGAGGACATTATTGATCAAACACACTAAAAATAAGAAATTAGAAAACTGATTTTATCACCTTATCTTATGCAAATTTTACTAAGCCGAAATTTCATATAGTATGAATTTAAATAAGGAGTCTCTAATGTGATTTCTATAACATCACTATTTTAATTTGGTTCTAATTAAGCGGGATTAAGGACAAGGGACCGTAATTGAAATTTAATTAAAATTAGGTGGCTATGTTGCATTGGATTGTATTATTTTGTTATTTGTATTTTATGTGTTCGGATGAATTCTTGATGTTGAGCCTTGCATGATATATGTTTTACAGTTAGTTTAATGTTTAACATGAGTTTAGGGAGTAGGAGCTACTTGTGCATGCTTGGGGAAGGTGAGAGTGCATTAGGAAGTATTTTTGGGGTATTTTTGTGTAGAATTTTCATTTTCTACAAGCTCTGTTACCAGATATTCACTAGGGAAGAAATTGTCTTTGCTAGCGAAGAGATGCTCGCTAGCGACAAAAGAGGCTTTTCTAGCAAATGGTTCACATCCGAGACAGTATTTTCTGCATTTTTGCTTTTTGGTACCTCTCCACAACTTTTAATATTGTATGGTATCCCGTCGACCTAACACCATAAAAACACTCCAAACACTTCTCATTCTCAAATTTCACCATTTGCCTCCATCTCCAAAACTCTCTCAAGGATTCACAAACCCTAAACACTTTAATCCTCCATAACCACCTCCAATCTTACCCAAAACCAAGAAACAAACACATATTCTTCATCTCCTTCACATCCTCTACGATTCTAACCAATTAGAATCTCCAAAGCACCACCTCCACAATCATCTCCTTCCCTTGAGCACTTGTGGGTGGGTGATGAGAAGAGGTAGAAGAAGAAAAGTGTGTTCTAGCTTTTATTTCGAGGTTTTCAAGAGGTAGGGTTTAGGCTTATATTTTTAATCCTCTATGTGTACTTGATTTTGGGTCGATGATTGGGTTTCAAGGTATTTTTGGATGGATAATCTGCTATGTGAATTGCATGTGTGTAACTGTGAAGTTTAGCCGGAGTTTGGGTGTGAAATTGGGTGTCATGTGTGTGTGTGTGGTGGTGAGAATCACGTTTCTGCAGAACAATTCTACATATGTGATCCTTCGCTAGTGAGGTGGTGTTGCTCACTAGCAAAGGGGTGCTCGCTAGCGAGGGAAGGACCTTCGTTACCGAGGAGCCTAGGATTTTCGATGCGAATTTGTTCTCTATAATGTGGACTTCTTGCTAGTGGGTACTAGTTTCTCGCTAGCGAAGAGCCTCGATGTTCGCTGGCGAACGTCTCAGAGTTCGTTAATGAACCCTCACAATTATAGAATGCAATATTTGATTCTGGAATGGTGGCCCTTTGAAGGCGAGCATGTGTTGTTCACGTAGCAAAGCACCTCGAGACAGCTTCGCCAGCGAAGAAGATGTCTTTGTTGGCGAGTCTCTAAAATTCCAGAGAGCACATTTTGGTTCTATAATCATGGTTCTTCATTAGTGAACTGCGGTTTCTCGCTACGAAGGTTCGTGACCTCGTCCGAGGTAGTAAGAATATGAAGGTCTTTGGTACAACTGCGGGCTAAGGTCCGAGAGCCTTACATTAAGCAAATTATTGACAGACTCATTTAAACGTTACTGTCAGATTATTCTGTCAGTAATCTTCAAAACGAATTGATTCATTAAGTCCTCAAAATATGTGCTATTTTTCTACAATTATCGACAGAACTAGTTCACATTATCCATCAGGTATATTAAATTTTTTAATAAAAAAGAAAAGTCACTCAATCCGTTAAAAATTGGATGAAAAATTCCTAAGAAAAAATATGTCGGTAATAAGCAGTTTTCTAGTAGTGCTTACAATGTATTGTGTTTTCACACAATTCTAATGATGAATGTCTTTAATATAACAAATATTTTCTCTTAATTAGCTCCTATGAGATAACTTTGCCAAAGTAAGGATATACAACAGATTAAGGATACAAGACTTGAAATTTTTCAAAGATAGAAAAAATTCTTTAACAACTTTCTCAAGAAGAATAAAAAGATTTAGAAAGAATATAGAGTTTATGGATTTTTTTTTATTGGTTTATTCTATTTGAAATTATTTGAATAGTCCTCTATAATATAGGCTTTCAAAAGTTCTAGTCGTTGGAGTTGAAGAGAAACCATTTGGTTGCTTTTGCTTTTCTAGCTTCTCATCTTTTACTTTTTTTGCTACAGCAGATTTCTAGCAATTATATGTATTATTTCTAGGTTTAATTATAATGCAGTTCCCTATAATTTTATCAAATTTTGAATTTAGTTCCTATACTTTAAAAGCTTATAAGTGAGTCCCTATAATTATAATCTTTTTCTAATTGAGTCCCTAATACCAATTTTTGTAAAAAAAAAATATTCATTTAACCACATTTCAAAAAATGTGGTTAAAGATAAAAAATAAAATAAAATAAAATATTACTAAATTTTAGTTATGATATTTATTTATATAATTTAGTTTATTTCATATTATATATATATATATATTTTAAAAATATATTTAATTTTATTATTTTTTTAAATTTTATTTCTATTTTGATAAAATTTTTATTTATAAGTTATGACAATCAAATCCAAATAAGTGTAAAAAAATAATAAATAATAAATATAAATTAAAATAAAATTAAAAGAAAAATAAAATAAAATTAAAAATAATATAAACTAAAAACTAAAAAACAAAAAGTAAAAAGAATTGGAAAGATAGTTAATTCAAAATATTCTATGTTATATTTAATTTAATTTGTAATTATTTTTATATTATTCATTATTTATTTTAACTTAATTTTCATAATATATAATTAAAAATTTAAAATTTCCATGATTTAGAAAAATATTTTAAATTAACTATCATTTTCAATTTATTTTATTTTTTATTTTTTTCTAATTTTAAGTTTATATTATTTTTTAATTTTAGTTTAATTTTTTCTTTTAATATTATGTTATATTTAATTTAATTTCAATTTCGTTTCTAATTATTTTTTTATGTTATTTTTTACATATATTTTAATATAATTTTCATAACATATAAATAAAAATTCAATCGAAATAAAAAATAAATTTTAAAAAAATAATGAATTAAATATAAAATTAAATATAAAATAATATAAAATAAAATAAAATATAGGAATAAAAATAAATAACATAACTAAAATTTAATAATTATTTTATTTTATTTTATTGTCTTTAACAACATTTTTAAAATGTGGTTAAATGATTTTTTTTTTTTACAAGAATTAATGTTAGCGACTCGATTAGAAAAAAAATTTAAACAATAAGGACTCGTTTATAAACTTTTAAAGTATAGAACTTATTTAAAATTTGATAAAATTATAGGAACCTTTAATATAATTAAACCTTATTTCTAACACAGTGAAGCACAATTCACAAATCTCTATGTAGCTCTAGGATTTGCCTTTCATCGTAATTTGTTTCAAGAAAGACACTTCATAAAGTATGCTTTTGAAATGTCAGCTTCTAAAGTGAGCTTCTATGTGCTTTGAGTCGTTTGAGATGGGAGCAATGCTTCCTTTTCAAGACTAACCATTTGTTTGAGCTTAGGATTCTTCATGCAGAGAATTAGAACCTCATCTTGAATGTTTCTGAGATTATTGTCTATTTGTCTTTCTTCCTTGAGCTTTCATGTGACATGAGATTAAACTTCACTCTTACTATACTCTTTGGAATGAGATATGTAGTTCAATATAAATTGAGCACGTGACCGTGTCTTAATCTTAACTCCTAGAGTACTTTTCTTATTCTGAGAAACTTACTAAGCAAACCGTTAGCAGTTCTACATCTTTCCCTTTCAGTTTATCATTCAAATCATAGCTTCCACATGAAGATTACACTTTATTGATTTTTCATGGGTTTTGGAGTTAACAATCTCCAATTTTTTTTTTTTATATATAATAGATCAATGACACATAAATATTTTTTTTTTGAACAAGATGAGAGTACTTTTCTCCAAATTCATAGCCTTATGACTAGTTCTTTCTAAGATATAGCTTTCTTATAATTTCACTTAAGGTTTCTAAAGTATCAGAATCTTTAAGTAACATCTTAGAAGATTATTTCTCTAAGTTAACTCAAAATATAAGATAATATCAGATATAACAGTAGAGACTATATCTTATATTCTAATTCTTATATTTAGTGTTATATATATTTCTAGCCAAGAATATTTAGATGAAAGTAAGATAAATAAACATACTTTCAGCATAATTATATATAATGAAAAGAAATTCCATTGATATTATCATAGCAATTACAAAAATATATGATATGCATGAGAAAATAGAAAAAGATAAACATGATTTTTCAAAATGGCTCCCCTTCGGATTGAATCCCCTTTTGTGTAGAACTTGAAAATATTTATCTTCCACTTCTCCCCATTTTGATATCATCAAAAAAACAGGGTTGCTAAAAATGCCATCACTAACATAGTTGAGCTTCTGATTGACTTCCTAATGAGAGCCTAGGTGATCAATAATTTTTTCAAAATAAAAATAAGGAAGCCAAGATTGTTCTATGCATCAAGAATGAATTTTGAGACCAAAAATCACCAAAAGTAAATAAAGGAGTGAAGAATTATGGGTTGGAAAGAAGTTACACGAATTTGAGATTTAATTCTATGAGGTTTATTAGTTCTTTTTGTTGGTTTTAGTTGTAATAAGCTTTTAAGCTCAAACCAATAATTATGTTTAATTTTATGTAATTCTTTTATTTTAGAGCTAATCATATGTTGATGGCTTTTGGTTTATTTTTCTTTTAGTTTAGTACATTTTAAAATAAAAATAATGAGTATGCACTAAAGACACACATTAATAGGTCAGTTACAAGTGTTAGCTAGTGAGTGAGTCATTTGATGATACGTAATCAAACACAAGTGTATGATATATATATATATATATGTGTGTGTGTGTGTTTTAGTCAGAAATGAAATATAACCAGAAGTTGGATTTTAATCAAATTGAGAGTTTTATCTAGTGATTAAAAAAATTTAAGGCTTATCAAAAGTTAATTCATCTTTTGTGGCGTCTAAATTCAAGACTTATTACTCACATCTTCATTTTTCTTGAATGTGGCGTCTATATCATTGTTCACTAAAAAAAATTAACAAAAAGAAAACACCTCAGAAATCAATATGTTGCGCAATTTCTCAATCTGAAATTTTAAGCTTTTCTATTGATCCACTGCAAATTGAATTTTTGTCATGGTGGCTTCTAAGGTACCTAAGATAAATATTGGGTAACTTACCTTTGAATAGATGGAAGGATGTAATTGGTTATTACATGAACAAGTGACCCCACATTTTTATTATATATTTATATTTTATAAATTTATATTTTCAACCACTCTAAAATACATATTTACTTAGATTTCCCAATATCATCAACACCCACAAGCAATTCCAAATTCACCCTTAATACAAAAAAGCCCAACACACTAACCACAGTCACTCCCATTCAAATTTTATCTCTTATTTTCCAGAAATTTATTAACCTTATCTCTTTTCATCCAATCCCTCTTAAACACTATTGTATGAACAGCAGCCACCACCATCAACACCCTTCATCTTTGAAGGCAACCACCACCACCGCTGCCCACACACCCTCAATCGTCCCTTCCTCTCATCCTCTGTCGCGGATCTGTCTTCTCGCTTTCTCACTCCTCGCCTCGCCGCAACCCGCCGTTCCGCCGTTCATGTTTACAGCTGCCTTCTGCCTTCCTCTTTACAGCCGCCTTCCGTCGTTCGTGTTTCTCTCTCCTCGTCTAGCCGCCTTCCGTCGTTCGCCGCCTTACGATCTCAAAATCGTAATACCATGTATTTTTTTCCCCTTTCTGATTCATATAAAATGTATATTATTTTGATTTTTTATGGTGGATCTTGATTATTATATACATTCAAATGAGAAGGTAATCAATCTAATTGGGATCAATGTGATTCTCAAGTATTTGATATAGTTTTCCTAAACATGCATAATTTTAGTTGATATAACATTTCCATTGTTAATGAACACATACAACCATTAGAGCTTTCTAGTTCTTAGGTACACCACATGTTGTTATGTTGCTGTTTTAGTAGTTTTCTCACTAGTTGTTGCAATAATAAACCTCTTTTAAACCAGCAAATAAAGCAAGTAGTAGCATAAGGTAGCAAATGAAAACTAACTGTTAGTAGTGCCATAACAACAAAAACAAAATAATAATAATAATAATAATAATAATAATAATGATAATAATAATTATCACTAAACATGCATAATTTCAGTTGATATAACATTTTCATTGTTAATGAACACATACAACCATTAGAGCTTTCTAGTTCTAGCTTTCTAGTTCTTAGGTACACCACCTGTTATTATGTTGTTGTCTTAGTAGTTTTCTCACTAGTTGTTACAATAATAAACCTCTTTTAAACCAGCAAATAAAGCAAGTAGTGGCATAAGTTAGAAAATGAAAACTAACTGTTAGTAGTGCCATAACAACAAAACCAAAATAATAATAATAATAATAATAACAATAAACTTCTTTTATTCTTGATGAGCACTTTCTAGATCCATCTTTGATCATACTTTCCTCCATGTTTGACAAATATCTCTGCTTTTAGAAATTTCAGAGTTATTATGTTTCACTGTTTTGGAATTTCTAGAAAGAGGGTAAGATAGAGATAGATTTGAACAGGAAAAGGGACTAGAGACAAACAAAAATAACTTGCTATCTATAAAAAGAACATAACAAGCCTCCACTATAATTGGGCATTTAAAGATAAGGTTGTCCATGTGATATGTGAAATCTGCATGATTGGAAAAACAATTTAAATTACAATAATTTACTAATTACATTGCTTACACGTCATTTGATCTATTTCTTCAATTATCGTGTGAATTTGGTAAGTTCAATGTTATGTAATAATATAAGTTAGGCAGCAAACGTCATATGAAGTGCATGTTATTTTGATGTTTCTGTTGTTGATATGTATTGTTGGAGACACATTTTAACTAATTACATTTTTCAATTGGAAAGAACTTGCATAATTGAAAAGAGATTTAAAGGATCAATTTTTGGAGTTGAGTTTGGTGACTTTAGCTTGGTATTCACATAACTATTCTTTGGCAGATGGTTCATGAAGCTGAAATTGAGGGTCGTAATCCTAGTGATATCGGTCACGATGATAAAAATTCAAACCTCAAAAGATATACTGATTTAAATGGCAAGGACATACTAGGACTAGAGTTCGAGAATGAAGACGAGGCATATGAATTCTACAACAACTACGCTAAGTTTCATGGATTTGATGTAAGGCGAAGTGGTGTCTCACGTGACATAAATGGCGATATCATCCCTAGGACTCTTGTTTGCAATAAACATGGCCTTCGAAAGAGGAAGAACCTAGATAGATTCGACAGGAAGAGACAACCTAAGGTAAATACTCGAACCAACTGTCGTGCAAAGATTAAGGTTAACTTGGACGTTAAATCCCAACTATGGAAGGTCGAGGATTTTGTCGAGGAGCACAATCACACACTAACTCCTCCCCAATTTGTACACTTACACTCTAAGTATCGAGGATTGAGCCAAGGTGACAAAGCACAAATTGATAGCCTTCATAGCTTCGGAGTAAGAACGTGTCACATAATGGGTTACATCGCGAGTCAAAAAGGTGGCTTTTTAGAGATTGGCTTCACAAACAAGGACGTGTACAATCATATTGATACACAGAGAAGGCTAAGGGTGAAGGATGGTGATGCAAATGCTGGCATCAGCTACTTGCGTGGGAAGTCTGGCAGCGACCCATTGATGTTCGGCAAATATACTCTAACTAATGACGATCGCCTTGCTAATTTATTTTGGCGTGACGGTGCTAGCTTAATTGACTACCACTGCTTTGGAGATGTGGTTGCATTTGATGCAACCTATAAGAAGAATAAGTACAACAAGCCATTGGTGATTTTTTCTGGAACAAATCACCATGCACAAACCACTATATTTGGTTGTGCATTAGTTGCTGACGAAACTGCTGATACATATAAGTGGGTGCTCCAAACCTTCCTTGAAGCAATGGGTAATAAGTATCCGATGACAGTGGTTACAAATGGAGATGGGGCAATGAAGGAGGCTATCAAGGAAGTATTCCCTAATGCCACCCATAGACTATGTTCATGGCATTTACAAAAAAATGCATGTGAAAATGTAAAAAATTCGTCATTCTTGGAGGACTTCAATGAAGCAATCTACTCAAATGTTGATGTCGATGACTTTGAAATGCATTGAAGTCAAATGGTTGAGAGACATAACCTATATGATAATAGGTGGGTCATGAAAACATATGAAAATAGAAAGATGTGGGCTCAAGCATATCTTCGAGACAAGTTCTTCGGCCGTATTAGGACAACATCTCAATGTGAAGGAATTAACTCACTAATACGGGCATATATACGAAAGAAAAACACCATAATTGAGTTTATGCAGAACTTTGACTTGGCAATTAGAGGATACAGGAACAATGAGTTGCATTCAGATTTCAAGTCCTTCCATGGTGATCCTGTTATTACTAGTGGTTTGCATAAATTCGAGGAATGTGCTGCGAAGACATTCACTAGACAAATATTTTCAGAAGTGAAGCATGAGCTCGAGCAAGTTGTTGCATTGAATGTTGTTTATTGTTCTGAAGATGAAGAACAATTGGTGATGAGGGTGAATGAATTTTGTTCCCCTAATAGAGAGATCGAGGTGGCATGTGATAAGAAAAATAAGAAGTTTTTCTGTCAATGCAAGTTATTTGAATCTCGTGGCATTCCATATAGACACATCTTTGGGGCTATGAGGCATATGCATATGGACCATATTCCCGAGACACTTATAATGAAGAGGTGGACTAAAGATGCAAAGAGTGAGTTCATTACTGCATCCTTGGGTCGTGACAGTGACCCTAATAGTATGGAAATGCTTAGGTTTGGTTCATTGGTCGCAACTTGCAATAGTTTGTGCCAACTAGCAAAAACCAGTGTTGATGACTACATTGAAACACGTGATGAGGTATTCAAACTCATTAGGAACCTTGAGGCTCGGCGTCAGGAACGAACCAAAAACAAAACTTGTGTCACAGGTGTTGGCGATCTCATGATAGTTAATACAAAGGGTGCACCCTTGAAGAAGAAGTTTGGTAAGAAGAAGAGGAATAGGCGTTGCTCTAATTGTAATAGAACATGTCACTACTATAAAAGATGTCCACGATCTAGTAAGGTTGTTTCCGACAAAGACAACAAAGATAAGTCAGATTCTCCTGCAGATGGAAGTTTGGTATGTAACTATCTATTTTAGTCTATCAAATATATTTTCAATTTTAGATTTTATCAAATATATTTCCAATTTTGGATTTTAGCAACTTCTTTGAATCTTATGTGCTTGTCAATGCAGTCCGATGATGTTGATCGAATGGAAAATGAATTAAATGAGGACAAGTCATCTGATTCATCATGGCTGAATGAAACGGTAATATAATCTACCTGTTTATGAGACGTATTGTAAAGTTTGAATAGTTTTTTATTCAGTACGCATTTAGTTTTTTACTTTGTTTTATGCAACAACTTTACGATTTCAAAAAGCAAACTCGTAAAGATAAAAGAATAAAGATTGTTGCTTGTGATGTGGAATCGAAGGGATCAGATCATCACTCCAAAGCTAGTATAAAGGTTAATCAACTTGTTTCCTATTAATTCATATGTTATATCTTTTAATAACTCAACACTCATTATAAGGATGTGCCATTTGTTAGCTCCAAGAACCCTTTACCTCATCATCGAAGGTTTTGAATGATAAAATTCTTAATTAAAATAAAAGTTTTAATTTGGTTGGACTAATGGTTTGTTAAGTGTGTTTTAGGATCTAATTTATTTGACAAAATAAAAAGACACATCTTGACCACCATGAGCATCAAAAGTGGCGCAACATATATGCTTGGAATACAAGTTACCCTAATTTTTGAAGACCAAGTCAAAGCTTTTCTAATTAAGGAAAGTTTGGTTGGAAGACTCTAAGATTTCCTAAAAAGTTAATTATGAAAATACATGAAATTAAATAGAGAATCATGTTTATAAAATATCTCTATCTAAATATTCATGCACAATATATATATATATACATTAATTTCGAAATTATATATATAAATTAGGGAAACAAAATTAAATCTCTATTTTACACAATATATGATAATAATTTTTGAAATATATATATATGTGTGGGAAATCTAGAAAAATCTTGTATGGAGATTTAGATGCAAATTATTAAATAAAAATAATTATCTAGAATTTATTCTAGAATATATTTTGCATTTAAGTAACAGAATATTTTTACGGACACTTTAAAAAGATTCTGTGAGCCTCCTAAAGATTCTATTTGAATCTACAAGATTCCCTAAAGATTCCATGCGGGACCAGAAGATTCTGTCAAGATTCTCAAGTCTAGAAGATTCCCGAAGATTCTGTCAAGATTCCAGAAGATTCCCGAAGATTCTATCAAGATCCCGAAGAATCTCAAGACTCTAGATGAATCTCAAGCCTCAAGATTCAAGATTCAAGAATATTCAAGATTCAAGAATCTACATTCAGAAGATTCCCTAGAAGACCATGTTTGGTGTTTTAGGATTTTCAAAAATGAGAAATTGTGAAATCCTAATTCGTACCAACATGGAGGCACACTTGTGGAGCAAGAAAAGCTAAAACCCTAGCTTCTCTCTCTCCTAAAAGTGGCGCAAACTTGCTTGCATTTTTGCAAGATTTTGTGAAAATTTGATGAAGCAATGCACACCACAAGATCAAGGCACAAATTTAAATTCAAGGGCTGAGATGAAGTTTCCTCTTTTCTAATTCTTGGTTACAAAGTTTCCACATTTAAGATCAAATAATAACCTTTGGATTAAAGGGAATTATTTGAATCAATGGCCAAGATGAAACTTCCTCTTATTTGATTTTCTATTTTTGGAAGATCAAATTTCAAATCATATCAAGCAATTCTCACCATTGGATCAAGAGATTTCAAATTCAAACCAAGGGTGGAGATCAAGGCAACTTTTTCGAAATTTATAGGGTTTTTTTCTCTATAAATAGAAGACCTCAATGCCCAAGAATGTAAGAGACTACCCAAGCTTACAAGTGCCAAAACGCTGTCGAATTGAATCCTAATTTCTCTTCATCTTCAACCTCTAAACCTCAAGTTCTTATTTTTATTTGGGTAAATGTTGTAATTCTTAAAAGAGTGAGCTTTTGTTGTTTATCCTAGCTTTTCTAGTTATTCTTTGAGAGAAAAATCCATCAAGGTTCAAACTTAGTTGCATCTAAGTTCTTGATTGGTAAAAACCACATCTTTTATACAAAGTCCTTATTTTTGTGAGGCAAGAAGTCCTTAGAGGGTCTAAGGCAAGGGTAGAAAGTCCTTCGGTGTTGAAGGCAAGGATTGAAGTCCTTTGGAGTTGCCAGAGGCAGTTAGTCACCTAGTTGTGGTGCAAGTGAAGTCCTTTGTGGTTTTCAAAGGCAGTGAGTCACCTTGGTGAAGGTGCAGGTTGAAGTCCTTTGTGGTGTAGCAGAGGCAGGAAATTCAACCTAGTGTTGGTGGTGGTAGTGAACTCTCAGGTGTATCCTAGGGACTGGAGTAGGCACGTTGCCGAACCAGTATAAATTTCTGTGTGTGCTTTCTCTCTTCCCTACTCTTTTATTATTATTGTTTTTACAATTTATCATTGCATACACACACATACATAAGTTGCACAAATCATCATCATCATTGTCTAAGTGTTGAAGGTTAAAGTTTGAACCTTTATCATTTAGAGGACCTTGAAAGTAAATATACTTTCAAGATCTACAAAAGCCTTGTCTATAGGCTAATTTCTGTTTATTACTAACAAACCGTTTCCGCTGTGCAAGACAAGTTTATACTTGATCTTTATTTTTTAAGTAATTTTCAGAATCAAGATTTATAGTTGGAACGTGATTCAACCCCCCTTCTCACGTTTCACTACCTTCAATTGGCATCAGAGCTCGGCCTTGAGGTTGAGCACTTAACAGTGTCAAGGAAAGATTCAAGGGACCATGGGAGCAAACAACAACGCGTATATTGCTGATGGAGCCTCCACAATAGACCACCTATGTTCAACGGTGATGACTACGCATACTGGAGAGATCGAATGACATTGTTCATTCAATTCACAAGTCTAGATCTTTGGGACATCGTTGAAGTCGGTGACAATCCTACACCCTTCGGCCCAAAGAAACTATGGACTGAAGAACAAAAGGCTCAAGTGCAACAAAACAAGAAAGCTAAGTATATTCTTCTATGTGCTTTACCTAAAGCTGAATATGATAAAATTGTGTCTTGTGAAACTACAAAGCAAATATGGGATCGCTTAGCGACCCTACATGAAGGCACAGATCAAGTCAAAGAAACGAAGATCTCCATGCTTGTACATAAGTACGAGTCTTTCAAGATGAATCAAGACGAAGACATTGATACTCTTGCTACAAGATTCTTACATATTGTTAATCAATTTAAAGTTCTTGGCAAGACGTATTCAAACGCTGAAATGGTTAGAAAGATTCTTCGGAGTCTTACTACCAAGTGGAGACCTAAGGTCACCGCTATTCAAGAAGCCAAGGACCTAACTAAGTTAGGCTTGGATGAATTGATTGGGTCTCTTAAGACTCATGAAATTGAGCTTGAAGCTCAAGAAGAACTAACAACATCAAGATCAAGACCTTTAGCGCTCAAGACATCTACAACTAAGAAGACTTTGAAGACTAAGAAGAAAGCGCTAAAGGTTGAAGAAGATGAAGACGAAGAAACAGATGAAGAATCTGAAGATGAAGACCTTGACGAAGAAAACATGAGCATGCTCGTGCGTAAAATGTCAAGGGCTTGGAAGAACAGATCTAAGAAGAATAAAGAAGCCTTCCTTAAGAAGGATAAGAAGAACAAGACAAAGACCGATAACACAACGTGTTTCGGATGTGGTGAAAAAGGCCACTTCAAGACCGATTGTCCTAAAAATAGGCAGTCGAAGAAGAAGTTCTTCAAGAAGAAAAAGGCTCTTGCAGCCACATGGAGTGACAGCTCCGATTCTGATGAATCTGAAGAAAACAAATACACAGAAGAAGAAGCAAACCTCTGCTTCATGGCAGATGCTTCATATGATACAGACTCAGAATCTGATAAAGATGAATCTGAGGTATGTATTGAAAACTTGGCACCACCGTATGAGGAACTCTCGGACCTCTATGATGAACTGTTAGAGGATTCAAAGAATCTGACGACTCATTTTCTGATGAATAAAAAAGCTTTGAAAAACCTTGAATCAGAAAATAAGTCATTAAGATCTCAAAAGGAGAAACTAGAAAGAGAATGTCAAGAACTCAAGGACAGTAAAGATAAACTGTATGAGGGCTGGCAATCTCTAGAGACAGAAGCTTCTGTGCTTGTGGAGAAGGCTGAGGAAGCCATGTACCATGCACAGAAGACTAATGCGCTTCTCCTAAAAGATCTTGAAAGAATGGTTAACGGATCTAAGATGCTCGATCTATTGTTAGGAGGTCAAAAACCTTACAAAGATCATACAGGTCTTGGATATGTTCCAGTCTTTCATGAGGATACTTTGATACCCCCAACAGACAGAGAGCCAATCCCTACTTGTCTTTTCTGTTTTAAACATGGACACGGCAGAGAGAAATGTCCACTTCTTAAAAAGGGAACTACCTCCAAAGCCAAGGGTGGCACGTGGAAGGGAAAACCTAAAAAGACGTGGAAGTCTCAAAAGCCGAAACCAGATCCTGGGAAGGCTAACAAGAAAGGACCCAAGAAGGTATGGGTACCTAAAAATACTTCATCTGTGAATGCAGGAACTTCAAGCGCAGATCAACCATCAAGAGACACAACACCAGTGGCTGGATGAAAAGTGGTACCTGGATAGCGGGTGCTCAAGGCACATGACTGGAAGCAAGCACTGGTTCAAAGATGTTAAACCAAAGAAGAAAGCAACAGTGCGTTTCGGTGATGGAGCTAAGGGCAAGATCGTCGGCAAGGGAAATGTTGGTAAGTCCGATGATCATCAAATATCTGAGGTATTGCTTGTTGATGGTTTGACTCACAATCTTTTAAGCATTAGTCAATTTTGTGACAAAGGCTTAAAGGTTGAGTTTCTAGCCAAATATTGTAGCGTCATTGATCTGAAGACGGGTAAAGTTGTTCTCGAGGGAAGAAGACTAGGCAACACCTATGTCATCTATCTTGAGGACCTTTTGGATCAAGATGTGAAATGCTTAGCGTCCTTTGAGGATGACAAGTGACTTTGGCACAAGAAGTTGGGTCATGCCCACATGAAGTTACTTTCCGAGTTATCTCAGAAAGATTTGGTCAAAGGGCTTCCCAAGATCCGCTATGACAGGGATACAACCTGTGGTTTCTGTGAGAAGGGAAAGCAGACCAAAGCGTCTTTCCAAAGTAAGAAAGTAGTCTCTACTACTAGACCACTTGAGCTAATTCACATGGATCTCTTTGGTCCTACAAGACAGGCTTCTCTTGCGGGCAAATATTATTGCCTTGTCATAGTTGACGACTACTGTAGATACACCTGGGTAATTTTCTTAACTTCTAAGGATGAGACATTTTCAAAGTTTAAAACATTTGCGAAAATGGTTTCTAACGAAAAAGGTTCTCGCATCACCACCATTCGTTCTGATCATGGAGGTGATTTTGAAAATCATGCTTTTGAAAATCTTTGTGAGGATCTTGGTATTGTTCACGAATTTTCCTCTCCTAGAACTCCACAGCAAAATGGAGTAGCTGAGAGAAAGAATCGAAGCCTCATTGAGATGGCTAGAACAATGCTTTTGGAAAGCGGTTTATCAAAAGGTTTTTGGGCAGAAGCTGTCAACACAGCTTGCTACAATCAAAATCGTGTTTTCTTAAGGCAAAGTCTCAACAAAACTCCTTATGAGCTTTGGAAAGGAAGAATACCCAATATATCATATTTCCATATCTTTGGTTCACCTTGCTTTATCCTGAACACAAGGGACAAGCTGTCAAAGTTTGATTCCAAATCCGATGACGGAGTGTTTCTAGGATATTCTTCTGTCTCTAAAGCTTACAGGGTTTACAACAAGCGAAGGAAGACAGTAGAAGAAACCATCCATATCAAGTTCAAGGAACTAAAGCAAGACATCCAACATAATCTAGATGGCATCGAAGAAAGAATGAAGGATCTAACTATCTCAACCAAAGGTTGTGAAAGTAATGATCAAGTATCTATTGAAGAAGATGATCATCAAGTTATGAAGGAATCACCCGATTCAGGGGGAGATGAACCAAGAGTCATTGTAGCTCAAGAACCCTCTACTCCTCAAGATGTTGAGTCTATTGAAGTTCAAGAACCCGTTCTAAGAAGAAAGATCGGAATAAACGATCTCAAGGCTGTTAGAGATAACGAAGTTCTTGGCGATCCATCTCATGGGATAAGAACAAGAAGATCCCTGAGATTTCAATCTAATGCTGCACTTGTTTCAGAAATCGAACCTGAGACAGTTCAAGAAGCATTGGATGAACCCAGTTGGGTGGAAGCCATGGAAGAAGAACTCGAACAGTTTGAGAAGAATGAAGTCTGGAAGCTTGTTCAGAAACCCAAGGGCAAAACGATTATTGGCACAAAGTGGGTGTTCCGCAACAAGTTGGACGAATCCGGAAAGGTTACGAGAAACAAAGCAAGACTCGTGGCACAAGGATACAATTAGCAAGAAGGAATCGACTACGACGAAACCTTCGCACCAGTTGCAAGACTAGAAGCCATTAGGATGCTTCTTGCATTCGCTGCTCATAAAGGAATAAAGCTATATCAAATGGATGTAAAATCCGCATTCCTTAATGGTGTCCTCAGTGAAGAGGTCTACGTCAAGCAACCACCAGGTTTTATCAGTGAAACCTATCCGAGCACGTCTATCGTTTGTCTAAAGCATATACGGTCTAAACAAGCTCCTAGAGCTTGGTATGATAGACTTAGTAGCTTCTTGACTACGAATGGATTCACTCGTGGAAAAGTGGACACAACTCTTTTCACTTTAACTGATAACTTGATTTATTAATTGTGCAAATTTATGTTGATGATATAGTATTCGGTGCTACTAACGAATCTCTATGTAGAAAGTTTGCAGATCTAATGCAGGGGAGTTCGAAATGAGTATGATGGGAGAATTGAAGTTCTTCCTAGGACTTCAAATCAAGCAACAAGCTGACGGAACCTTCATACATCAAGAAAAGTACACCAAAGAACTTCTCAAAAGATTTTAATGGACAAGTGTAGTCCCATGAAAACTCCGATGCATCTATCACAAGTCATTGACAAGGATGAAGAAGGAGAAAAGGTGTCTGAAAGTACCTACAGAGGTATGATCGGGTCCCTGCTTATTTAACTGCATCTAGGCCTGACATACAGTTAAGTGTTGGCATTTGTGCAAGATTTCAATCTTGTCCAAAACAGTCTCACCTAACTGCAGTCAAGCGTATTCTTAGATACTTGGCAGGTACTACTAATCTTGGCCTTTGGTACAAGAAAGGTATCTCCTCTGTGGTTACAGGTTTCTGTGATGCTGATTACGCCGGAGACCGGGTTGACAGAAAAGCACTAGTGGATGTGTGTGTTCTTTGGGATGCACTCATCACATGGAGTTGCAGAAAACAAAATACCATTGCACTATCAACCGCAGAAGCAGAATACGTGTCTGCTGCTGGATGTGTTACACAAATTTATGGGTAAGAAATCAACTACTTGACTACAATCTCAGGTATGATAAAATTCCCGTTATGTGTGATAACACAAGTGCAATAGCTTTGACTAAGAATCTCATTCAGCACTCTAGATCTAACATATTGATGTTAAACATCATTTCATTAGAGATCATGTGGAGAAAGGCGATATTGAGTTAAAGTTTGTGAATACGGAAGATCAAGTGTCTGACATATTTACGAAACCTTTAGCTGAAGATCGGTTTAGCACGCTGAAAGGTTTACTTAACCTATAGAGCTTTTAAAAATTATTTTCGAAAATCTTTTTGAAAATTAAAAAGCTTTAAGTATTCCCCAAAAGTTGGTAAGTATTCTAGAAGATGAAGAAAAATCAACATGCCAACAGTCAGAAGTCAACAGAAAAGTCAACCACTACAGAAATCAACAAAAAGTCAACTGAAGACCTATGAAGACTATAATTTGCGCCCCCTCTCTTCATGAAGGGTCAAATTTCAAGACTTTTTGAAGACCTTGGGCCTGTCTCAAGTGTTTGAAGACTTTTTGAAGACCTTGGGCCTGTCTTAAGTGTTTGAAGACTTTTGAAGACCTTGGGCTTGTCTCAAGTGTAAGAAGATTTTTTATGAAGGCTTTGAGTTTTGTCTCAAGAGTTTGAAGATTTTTTGAAGACTACTTTTGAAGACATATGAGCTTCGGAAAATTTTTCTGAACCTCATTTGAAGACCTTCTGAAGATCTTTTGAAGAAAGCGGTATACAGTATTGTTAATTACTGCATGAAGACCACCCGTAATGAAGAAGAGTTGATGGGCTTCGTATGGGCCTTGGGCCTCATACGGGTTTGGGCCTTAACTGGGCCTCGAACTACTGATGGGCTTTGGGCCTCAGGCAAACTGTAAAGGCTTGTGTCAAGATGATTGGGCTCAAAATTATGGCCTTGATAAAATCAATGGGCTTCTTATATCTCTACATGGGCCTCATGGAAGAAAAATTAAAATCCAAGTGGAGCCATATTGACCTAATTTGCGCCCACATTGATATTAATGGTGAATATATTTTAATTTTTAAATATTGTTATTATTATTTAAATAATGATATTGAAAATTAAGATTATTCTTATTTGGATTTAAATGGATATTATCTAGAGTAAATCTAGATTTAGTGGAGGAGATCTTTTATGGAAAATTATTACATATCCTTATTTCCACACCATATCTTTTTTATTTACCCTCTCTTTTACCTATACATATATATTCGAAATTCTCTCTCTCTCTCTCATGAAAATAAATTTTATTTTCTTAAATTATTGTCATTTAAATTAAATATATATTGGGAAATATTGTTTATTCTTTCTTGATTTACAATTGCCTATTTCAAGAGTATTTTGAGAGATATCACATGGAAAATCTTGCATATTTTTTTAGATTTTCCCTCTCTTTTTTTTCCTTATTTTCGAAAAATATAGCCCCCTCCATACACCATCTATATATTCTTTCATCCTCAACCATCTTACACAACAAAATTTTCTTTTCTACTCCTATCCCTCTCTATCTTGCGCAACCACATACATACATACCCATATACACAACCTCAAACACAACTATTGAATCTTAAGCATCGTGAAACTTGTTTGCAATATCAAATATGGTATGGATGCTGAAAAGAGAGTATTCTCCAACCTAGAATCACAAGAAAGATTTGAGCAACTCTTTCTTATGAGAGACATATCCATTGAGAAGGTTTTACAAAAATCGACTCTTGAAAAGATGCCAGAGCTTAAAGACATTCTAAGTAGTCAAAAGAATCTACTTTCTTTGATTATGGAGGATGAAACAATCTATCCAACGGCTGTCAAGGCATTCTACTCCTCTCTCAAGTTGGATCATCACTACGGATGGGTTAGTAACATTGGAAGTCGTCCTTTCAATGTCTCTGAAAACACATTTATTCGTGTTTTTGATTTGGAAGAAAGCGGTGTAATCATAACCAACAAGGCTAGATGGTTCATGATGAAAAACTTGATGAAAAAGATGTTTCAACTATTTTGTGCACTAATCATAAGATACATCCTCTGTCTATCAAAGCATCATCTACGGCCAATAGCAAAGATTCTTTTACAAGTTGTTAGGGAAGCGTTGCTCCCACAAAGGAATCAAACAACTTCTTGAGCCCAAGAGAATCAATGTTAATATTCTTTCTTCTTATCTCTGTCAAGGTCAACATTGGAAGATTGCTTTTGAATTTATGATTGATTCTACAAGAACAACAAATTCGAATCTTCCATATGGAAGGCTACTCACTCGAATTTTGTCGACAAAAAGATGGACATGTCTAGATTTGAATTCTTCTGTCCAGAAGCTTCTCTCGAACTACCATATAAATCATTCTTGAAGAGAAAAAGAGTAACCTTTGCCGATGATGTAAAGGACAATGAGAAAAAGAAGTCACCCTCTCCTAAGTTGAAAAAGGTAAATTCAAGCACACATGATTCTTCTTCTTCTTCTTCTACTCCTCTCTCATCCGTGATTACAACGGATATTGACAAGTTTTTTGAAGAAAACCCATCTCTTGATGTGGATGAGTATTTTTTAAAAGTGATGCTCCATTCGGACATAACTCTGAAAAGAAGAAGATATTTTGTCCAAGTTCAACCCTCGGTAATTGAAAATCAAGAAGACCATATGATACCTCATAAAAAAGGAAGAATGTCCCATTAAGGGGAGCATCTGTTTTGATCAAGAAGCTCTCAAGAAGACAGTTCTTGAAATGTTTCAAGTTGACGGGGAAAACATTCCTTATGAGAAAGTCAGAAAAATCCTACACTTCATTGGCTTCAACAATTCTCTTGTTCTTAGTTCAACATCTCAAGGACATGACCGTTGAAGAATTTCGGTATCTTCTCCTAAAAAGAAGTGAAGACCTTTTGATGAAACAAAGGGAGAAGAAAATTGAAGATAAAGGAAGACTTTTTCAAGAACATTGAAGAATGAAGATCAAGAACATCAAGAACTTATCTAGCTCTAGGGGGAGCTTAATTCCTTTTCTCTATGTTTTAAAAAATTCTTTTAAAGTTTTTTTTAGTTCTTTTAAAAGTTCTTGCACTTGTTATGTTCTTTAATTTCTTTTATGTTTTATGTTTTATTTTATTTCATGTTTATGTTTTTTTTAATTTAATTAAAGTTTCTTTTTTTAGTATTTCTCTTCTTTTATTTTTTTTATTTTATATTGTTTATTTGAAAATAATTTCCTAAGGCTTCAAGTCTTAAGAAAATATTTTCCCTTGTAATCAAATCAAAACCTTTATTTCAATTAGAATTGTTATCATCAAAAAGGGGGAGATTGTTAGCTCCAAGAACCCTTTACCTCATCATTGAAGGTTTTGAATGATAAAATTCTTAATTAAAATAAAAGTTTTAATTTGGTTGGACTAATGGTTTGTTAAGTGTGTTTTAGGATCTAATTTATTTGACAAAATAAAAAGACACATCTTGACCACCATGAGCATCAAAAGTGGCGCAACATATAGCTTGGACAAGTTATTCTAATTTTTTGAAGACCAAGTCAAAGCTTTTCTAATTAAGGAAAGTTTGGTTGGAAGACTCTAAGATTTCCTAAAAAGTTAATTATGAAAATACATGAAATTAAATAGAGAATCTTTTTATAAAATATCTCTATTTAAATATTCATGCACAATATATATATATATACACATAATTTCGAAATTATATATATAAAAGGAAACAAAATTAAATCTCTATTTTACACAATATATGATAATAATTTTCGAAATATATATATATATGTGTGGGAATCTAGAAAAATCTTGTATGGAGATTTAGATGCAAATTATTAAATAAAAATAATTATCTAGAATTTATTCTAGAATATATTTTGCATTTAAGTAACAGAATATTTTTACGGACACTTTAAAAAGATTCTGTGAGCCTCCTAAAGATTCTATTTGAATCTACAAGATTCCCTGAAGATTCCATGCGGGACCAGAAGATTCTGTTGAAGATTCTACACGAAGTTAGAAGACCTCAGAAGATTCTGTCAAGATTCTCAAGTCTAGAAGATTCCCGAAGATTCTGTGAAGATTCCAGAAGATTCCAGAAGATTCCGAAGATTCTATCAGATCCCGAAGAATCTCAAGATTCCAGAAGAATCTCAAGATTCCTCAAGCCTCAAGATTCAAGATTCAAGATTCAAGATTCAAGAATCTACATTCAGAAGATTCCCTGGAAGACCATGTTTGGTGTTTAGGATTTTCAAAAAATGAGAAATTGTGAAATCCTAATTCGTACCAACATGGAGGCACACTTGTGGAGCAAGAAAAGCTAAAACCCTAGCCTTTCTCTCTCCTAAAAGTGGCGCAACATAGCTTGCATTTTTGCAAGATTATGTGAAAATTTGATGAAGCAATGCACACCACAAGATCAAGGCACAAATTCAAATTCAAGGGCTGAGATGAAGTTTCCTCTTTTCTAATTCTTGGTTACAAAGTTTCCACATTTAAGATCAAATAATAACCTTTGGATTAAAGGGAATTATTTGAATCAATGGCCAAGATGAAACTTCCTCTTATTTGATTTTCTATTTTTGGAAGATCAATTTCAAATCATATCAAGCAATTCTCACCATTGGATCAAGAGATTTCAAATTTCAAATCAAGGGTGGAGATCAAGGCAAATTTCGAAATTGAGGAGCTATTTTCCCTATAAATAGAAGACCTCAATGCCCAAGAATGCAAGAGACTACCCAAGCTTACAAGTGCCAAAACGCTGTCGAAATTAATCCTAATTTCTCTTCATCTTCAACCTCTAAACCTCAAGTTCTTATTTTTATTTGGGTAAAGGTTGTAATTCTTAAAAGAGTGAGCTTTTGTTTGTTTATCCTAGCTTTGCTAGTTATTCTTTGAGAGAAAAATCCATCAAGGTTCAAACTTAGTTGCATCTAAGTTCTTGATTGGTAAAAACCACATCTTTTATACAAAGTCCTTATTTTTGTGAGGCAAGAGTCCTTAGAGGGTCTAAGGCAAGGGTAGAAAGTCCTTCGGTGTTGAAGGCAAGGATTGAAGTCCTTTGGAGTTGCCAGAGGCAGTTAGTCACCTAGTTGTGGTGCAAGTGAAGTCCTTTGTGGTTTTCAAAGGCAGTGAGTCACCTTGGTGAAGGTGCAGGTTGAAGTCCTTTGTGGTGTAGCAGAGGCAGAAATTCCACCTAGTTGTGGTGGTGATAGTGAACTCTCAGGTGTATCCTGGGGACTGGAGTAGGCACGTTGCCGAACCAGTATAAATTTCTGTGTGTGCTTTCTCTCTTCCCTACTTTTATTTAATTGTTTTCAATTTATCATTGCATACACACATATACATATTTGCGAAATCATCATCATCTTTTGTCTAAGTGTTGAAGGTTAAAGTTTTAACCTTTATCATTTAGAAGACCTTGAAAGTAAATATATTTTCAAGATCTTTACTTTTATAGAACAATTTAAGTTTTCAACTTTGATCTCTATTTTTAAGTAATTTTCAGAAACAGGATTTATAGTTGGAACGTGATTCAACCCCCCTTCTCACGTTTCACTACCTTCAGAATGTTACTTTATGCTATGTATTTGAATGTAT
>RYYW01000041.1:335904-357006 GCA_013621005.1 Aeschynomene evenia | reverse complement strand
TACACTCAATTAGGACCAAAATAGGCTATTACATCATCCTTTGGTTATCTAAACATTCCTAATGACTAAAATGGAGTCATTGACCAAAGTAAGACCAAATGAAGCTCAATACATTCAATTAGGACCAAAATAGGCTCATTACATCACCTTTCGTTATCTAAACCTTCCTAGTACTAAAATGGAAGAATTGACCAAAGTAAGACCTAATGAAGCTCAATACACTCAATTAGGACCAAAATAGGCTCATTACATCATCCTTTGGTTATCTAAACCTTCCTAGTAACTAAAATGGAAGAATTGACCAAAGTAAGACCAATGAAGCTCAATACACTCAATTAGGACCAAAATAGGCTCATTACATCTCCTTTGCTTATCATCCTAGTGACTAAAATGGAGTCATTGACCAAAGTAAGACAAATGAAGCTCAACGCACTTCCAAAATAGGCTCATTACATCATCCTTTGGTTATCTAAACCTTCCTAGTGGCTGAAGTGGAGTCATGGACCAAAGTAAGACCAAATGAAGCTCAATACACACAATTAGGACCAAATAGGCTCATTACATCATCCTTTGGTTATCTAAACCTTCCAAGTGACTAAAATGGAAGAATTGACCAAAGTAAGACCAAGTGAAGCTCAATACACTCAATTAGACCAAAATAGCTCATTACATCATCCTTTGGTTATCTAAATCTTCCTAGTGGCTAAAATCATGGACAAAAGTAAGACCCAATGAAGCTCAATACATTCAATTAGAACCAAAATAGGCTCATTACATCATCCTTTGTTATCTAAACCTTCCTAGTAACTAAAATGGAAGAATTGACCAATGTAAGACCAATGAAGCTCAATACACTCAATTAGGACCAAAAGGCTCATTACATCATCCTTTGATCTAAACCTTCCTAATGACTAAAATGGAGTCATTGACCAAAGTAATGAAGCTCAATACACTCAATTAGGACCAAAATAGGCTCATTACATCATCCTTTGGTTATCTAAACCTTCCAAGTGACTAAAATGGAAGAATTGACCAAAGTAAGACCTAATGAAGCTCAATACACTCAATTAGGACCAAAATAGGCTCATTACATCATCCTTTGATTATCTACACCATCCTAGTAACTAAAAGGGAAGAATTGACCAAAGTAAGACCAATGAAGCTCAATACACTCAATTAGGACCAAAATAGGCTCATTACATCATCCTTTGGTTATCTAAACATTCCTAATGACTAAAATGGAGTCATTGACCAAAGTAAGACCAAATGAAGCTCAATACATTCAATTAGGACCAAAATAGGCTCATTACATCATCCTTTCGTTATCTAAACCTTCCTAGTAACTAAAATGGAAGAATTAACCAAAGTAAGACCTAATGAAGCTCAATACACTCAATTAGGACCAAAAGGCTCATTACATCATCCTTTGTTATCTAAACCTTCCTAGTAACTAAAATGGAAGAATTGACCAAAGTAAGACTGAAGCTCAATACACTCAATTAGGACCAAAATAGGCTCATTACATCCCTTTGGTGACTAAAATGGAGTCATTGACCAAAGTAAGACCAAATGAAGCTCAACAAATTAGGACCAAAATAGGCTCATTACATCATCCTTTGGTTATCTAAACCTTCCTAGAAGTCATGGACCAAAGTAAGACCAAATGAAGCTCAATACACACAATTAGGACCAAAATAGGCTCATTACATCATCCTTTGGTTATCTAAACCTTCCAAGTGACTAAAATGGAAGAATTGACCAAAGTAAGACCAATGAAGCTCAATACACTCAATTAGACCAAAATAGCTCATTACATCATCCTTGGTTATCTAAACTTCCTAGTGACTAAAATGATGGACCAAAGTAAGACCAATGAAGCTCAATACATTCAATTAGAACCAAAATAGGCTCATTACATCATCCTTTCGTTATCTAAACCTTCCTAGTAAAATGGAAGAATTGACCAAAGTAAGACCAATGAAGCTCAATACACTCAATTAGGACCAAAATAGGCTCATTACATCATCCTTTGGTTATCTAAACCTTCCTAATGACTAAAATGGAGTCATTGACCAAAGTAAACCAAATGAAGCTCAATACACTCAATTAGGACCAAATAGGCTCATTACATCATCCTTTGGTTATCTAAACCTTCCAAGTGACTAAAATGGAAGAATTGACCAAAGTAAGACCAATGAAGCTCAATACACTCAATTAGGACCAAAATAGGCTCATTACATCATCCTTTGATTATCTATCCTAGTAACTAAAAGGGAAGAATTGACCAAAGTACTACACTCAATTAGGACCAAAATAGGCTTTACATCATCCTTTGGTTATCTAAAATTCCTAATGACTAAAATGGAGTCATTGACCAAAGTAAGACCAAATGAAGCTCAATACATTCAATTAGGACCAAATAGGCTCATTACATCATCGTTATCTAAACCTTCCTAGTAACTAAAATGAATTAACCAAAGTAAGACCTAATGAAGCTCAATACACTCAATTAGGACCAAAATAGGCTCATTACATCATCCTTTCGTTATCTAAACCTTCCTAGTAACTAAAATGGAAGAATTGACCAAAGTAAGACCGAATGAAGCTCAATACACTCAATTAGGACCAAAATAGGCTCATTACATCTTCCTTTGCTTATTTAACCTCCTAGTGACTAAAATGGAGAATTGACCAAAGTAAGACCAATGAAGCTCAATACACTCAATTAGACCAAAATAGGCTCATTACATCATCCTTTGGTTATCTAAACTTCCTAGTGACTAAAATGATGACCAAAGTAAGACCAATGAAGCTCAATACATTCAATTAGGACCAAAATAGGCTCATTACATCATCCTTTGTTATCTAAACCTTCCTAGTAACTAAAATGGAAGAATTGACCAAAGTAAGACCAATGAGCTCAATACACTCAATAGGACCAAAATAGGCTCATTACATCATCCTTTGGTTATCTAAACCTTCCTAATGACTAAAATGGAGTCATTGACCAAAGTAAACCAAATGAAGCTCAATACACTCAATTAGGACTAGGCTCATTACATCATCATCTAAACCTTCCTAAAATGGAAGAATTGACCAAAGTAAGACCTAATGAAGCTCAATACACTCAATTAGGACCAAAATAGGCTCATTACATCATCCTTTGATTATCTAACCTCCTAGTAACTAAAAGGGAAGAATTGACCAAAGTAAGACCAAGTGAAGCTCAATACACTCAATTAGGACCAAAATAGGCTATTACATCATCCTTTGGTTATCTAAACATTCCTAATGACTAAAATGGAGTCATTGACCAAAGTAAGACCAAATGAAGCTCAATACATTCAATTAGGACCAAAATAGGCTCATTACATCATCCTTTCGTTATCTAAACCTTCCTAGTAACTAAAATGGAAGAATTAACCAAAGTAAGACCTAATGAAGCTCAATACACTCAATTAGGACCAAAATAGGCTCATTACATCATCCTTTCGTTATCTAAACCTTCCTAGTAACTAAAATGGAAGAATTGACCAAAGTAAGACCGAATGAAGCTCAATACACTCAATTAGGACCAAAATAGGCTCATTACATCTTCCTTTGCTTATTTAAACCATCCTAGTGACTAAAATGGAGTCATTGACCAAAGTAAGACCAAATGAAGCTCAACGCACTTAATTAGGACCAAAATAGGCTCATTACATCATCCTTTGGTTATCTAAATAACCTTCCTAGTGGCTGAAGTGGAGTCATGGACCAAAGTAAGACCAAATGAAGCTCAATACACAATTAGGACCAAAATAGGCTCATTACATCATCCTTTGGTTATCTAAACCTTCCAAGTGACTAAAATGGAAGAATTGACCAAAGTAAGACCAATGAAGCTCAATACACTCAATTAGACCAAAATAGCTCATTACATCATCCTTTGGTTATCTAAACTTCCTAGTGGCTAAAATGGTGTCATGGACCAAAGTAAGACCAATGAAGCTCAATACATTCAATTAGACCAAAATAGGCTCATTACATCATCCTTTGTTATCTAAACCTTCCTAGTAACTAAAATGGAAGAATTGACCAAAGTAAGACCTAATGAAGCTCAATACACTCAATTAGGACCAAAATAGGCTCATTACATCATCCTTTGGTTATCTAAACCTTCCTAGTGACTAAAATGAAGAATTGACCAAAGTAAGACCTAATGAAGCTCAATACACTCAATTAGGACCAAAATAGGCTCATTACATCATCCTTTGGTTATCTAAACCTTCCTTGACTAAAATGGAGTCATTGACCAAAGTAAACCAAATGAAGCTCAATACACTCAATTAGGACCAAAATAGGCTCATTACATCATCCTTTGGTTATCTAAACCTTCCTAGTGACTAAAATGGAAGAATTGACCAAAGTAAGACCTAATGAAGCTCAATACACTCAATTAGGACCAAAATAGGCTCATTACATCATCCTTTGTTATCTAACCTCCTAGTAACTAAAAAGAATTGACCAAAGTAAGACCAATGAAGCTCAATACACTCAATTAGGACCAAAATAGGCTCATTACATCATCCTTTGGTTATCTAAACCTTCCTAATGACTAAAATGGAGTCATTGACCAAAGTAAGACCAAATGAAGCTCAATACATTCAATTAGGACCAAAATAGGCTCATTACATCAGCCTTTCGTTATCTAAACCTTCCTAGTAACTAAAATGGAAGAATTAACCAAAGTAAGACCTAATGAAGCTCAATACACTCAATTAGGACCAAAATAGGCTCATTACATCATCCTTTCGTTATCTAAACCTTCCTAGTAACTAAAATGGAAGAATTGACCAAAGTAAGACCGAATGAAGCTCAATACACTCAATTAGGACCAAAATAGGCTCATTACATCTTCCTTTGCTTATTACACCATCCTAGTGACTAAAATGGAGTCATTGACCAAAGTAAGACCAAATGAAGCTCAACGCACTTAATTAGGACCAAAATAGGCTCATTACATCATCCTTGGTTATCTAAACCTTCCTAGTGGCTAAGTGGAGTCATGACCAAAGTAAGACCAAATGAAGCTCAATACACACAATTAGGACCAAAATAGGCTCATTACATCATCCTTTGGTTATCTAAACCTTCCAGTGACTAAAATGGAAGAATTGACCAAAGTAAGACCAAGTGAAGCTCAATACACTCAATTAGACCAAAAGCTCATTACATCATCCTTTGGTTATCTAAACTTCCTAGTGACTAAAATGGTGTCATGGACCAAAGTAAGACCAATGAAGCTCAATACATTCAATTAGAACCAAAATAGGCTCATTACATCATCCTTTCGTTATCTAAACCTTCCTAGTAACTAAAATGGAAGAATTGACCAAAGTAAGACCAATGAAGCTCAATACACTCAATTAGGACCAAAATAGGCTCATTACATCATCCTTTGGTTATCTAACCTCCTAGTGACTAAAATGGAGTCATTGACCAAAGTAAGACCAAATGAAGCTCAATACATTCAATTAGGACCAAAATAGGCTCATTACATCATCCTTTCGTTATCTAAACCTTCCTAGTAACTAAAATGGAAGAATTGACCAAAGTAAGACCTAATGAAGCTCAATACACTCAATTACGACCAAAATAAGCTCATTACATCATCCTTTGGTTATCTAAACCTTCCAAGTGACTAAAATGGAAGAATTGACCAAAGTAAGAAATAAGCTCAATACCCATGAAAATAGCTCAATACATCACCACTAACCTTAGAGACAAAATAGTGCTCCATGAATCTACAAACATCAATTTGACTACCATTAATCTTTCTTTTAAACTTCCCTATGACTAAAATGGGTCATTGACCAAGTAAGACCAAATGAAGCTCAATACACTCAATTAGAGACCAAAATAGCTCATTACATCATCCTTTGGTTATCTAAACCTTCTAGTGCTAAATGGAGACATTGACCAAAGTAAGACAAATGAAGCTCAATACACTCATTAGGACCAAAAATAGGCTCATTACATCATCCTTTGGTTATCTAAACCTTCCTAATGACTAAAATGGAGTCAATTGACCAAAGTAAACCAATGAAGCTCATACACTCAATTAGGACCAACATAGGCTCATTACATCATCCTTTGGTTATCTAAACTTCCAAGTGACTAAAATGGAGAATGACCCAAAGTAAGACCCAATGAAGCTCAATACATTCATTAGAACCAAAATAGGCTCATTACATCATCCTTTCGATTATCAATACCTTCCTAGTAACTAAAATGGAAGAATTGACCAAATGTAAGACCGAATGAAGCTCAATACACTCAATTAGGACCAAAAATAGGCTCATTACATCATCTTTGGTTATCTAAACCTTCCTAATGACTAAAATGGAGTCATTGACCAAAGTTAAACCAAATGAAGCTCAATACACTCAATTAGGACCAAATAGGCTCATTACATCATCCTTTGGTTATCTAAACCTTCCAGTGACTAAATGGAAGAATTGAACCAAAGTAAGAACCTAATGAAGCTCAATACACTCAATTAGACCAAAATAGGCTCATTACATCATCCTTTGATTATCTACAACCATCCTAGTAACTAAAATGGAAGAATTGACCAAAGTAAGACCAATGAAGCTCATACACTCAATTAGGACCAAAATAGGCTCATTACATCTCCTTTGTTATCTTACACATTCCTAATGACTAAAATGGAGTCATTGACCAAAGTAAGACCAAATGAAGCTCATACCATTCAATTAGGACCAAAATAGGCTCATTACATCATCCTTTGGTTATCTAAACCTTCCTAGTGACTAAAATGGAAAGAATTGACCAAAAGTAAGACCTATGAAGCTCAATACACTCAATTAGGACCAAAATAGGCTCATTACATCATCCTTTGGTTATCTAAACCTTCCTAAGTGACTAAAATGGAAGAATTGACCAAAGTAAGACCAATGAAGCTCAATACACTCATTAGACCAAAATAGCTCATTACAATCATCCTTTGGTTATTCTAAACATCCTAGTGCTAAAATGGAGTCATTGGACCAAAGTAAGACAAATGAAGCTCAATACATTAATTAGGACAAATAGGCTCATTACATCATCCTTTGTTATCTACAACCTTCCTAGTAACTAAAATGGAAGAATTGACCAAAGTAGACCATAATGAAGCTCAATACACTCAATTAGGACCAAAATAGGCCATACATTTTGGTACAAACTTCCTATGCTAAAATGAAAAAAAAAAAAAAATGAAGCCATAATCACTTTAAAATCACGGTACCTATCCTAATGACTAAAATGGAGTCATTGACCAAAGTAAACCAAATGAAGCTCAATACACTCAATTAGGACCAAAATAGGCTCATTACATCATCCTTTGGTTACTAAACCTTCCATAGTGACTAAAATGGAAGAATTGGACCAAAGTAAAGACCTAATGAAGCTCAATACACTCAATTAGGACCAAAATAGGCTCATTACATCATCTTTGGTTATCTACACCATCCTAGTAACTAAAAGGGAAGAATTGACCAAAGTAAGACCAAGTGAAGCTCAATACACTCAATTAGACCAAAATAGGCTCATTACATCATCCTTTGGTTATCTAAACTTCCTAATGACTAAAATGGAGTCATTGACCAAAGTAAGACCAAATGAAGCTCAATACATTCAATTAGGACCAAAATAGGCTCATTACATCAGCCTTTCGTTATCTAAACCTCCTAGTAACTAAATGGAAGAATTAACCAAAGTAAGACTAATGAAGCTCAATACACTCAATTAGGACCAAAATAGGCTCATTACATCATCCTTTCGTTATCTAAACCTTCCTAGTAACTAAAATGGAAGAATTGACCAAAGTAAGACCGAATGAAGCTCAATACACTCAATTAGGACCAAAATAGGCTCATTACATCATCCTTTGGTTATCTAAACCTTCCTAGTGACTAAAATGGAGTCATTGACCAAAGTAAGACCAAATGAAGCTCAATACACTCAATTAGGACCAAAATAGGCTCATTACATCATCCTTTGGTTATCTAAAACCTTCCAAGTGACTAAAGTGGAAGTCAATGGACCAAAGTAAGACCAAATGAAGCTCAATACACTCAATTAGGACCAAAATAGGCTCATTACATCATCCTTTGGTTATCTAAACCTTCCTAGTGACTAAAATGGAAGAATGACCAAAGTAAGACCAAGTGAAGCTCAATACACTCAATTAAGACCAAAATAGCTCATTACATCATCCTTTGGTTATCTAATCTTCCTAGTGGCTAAAATGGTGTCATGGACCAAAGTAAGACCCAATGAATCTCAATACATTCAATTAGAACCAAAATAGGCTCATTACATCATCCTTTCGTTATCTAAACCTTCCTAGTAACTAAAATGGAAGAATTGACCAAAGTAAGACCGAATGAAGCTCAATACACTCAATTAGGACCAAAATAGGCTCATTACATCTTCCTTTGCTTATTTACACCATCCTAGTGACTAAAATGGAGTCATTGACCAAAGTAAGACCAAATGAAGCTCAACGCACTTAATTAGGACCAAAATAGGCTCATTACATCATCCTTTGGTTATCTAAATAACCTTCCTAGTGGCTGAAGTGGAGTCATGGACCAAAGTAAGACCAAATGAAGCTCAATACACACAATTAGGACCAAAATAGGCTCATTACATCATCCTTTGGTTATCTAAACCTTCCAAGTGACTAAAATGGAAGAATTGACCAAAGTAAGACCAAGTGAAGCTCAATACACTCAATTAAGACCAAAATATGCTCATTACATCATCCTTTGGTTATCTAAATCTTCCTAGTGGCTAAAATGGTGTCATGGACCAAAGTAAGACCAATGAAGCTCAATACATCAATTAGAACCAAAATAGGCTCATTAACATCATCTTTCGTTATCTAAACCTTCCTAGTAACTAAAATGGAAGAATTGACCAATGTAAGACCAAATGAAGCTCAATACACTCAATTAGGACCAAAATAGGCTCATTACATCATCCTTTGGTTATCTAAACCTTCCTAATGACTAAAATGGAGTCATTGACCAAAGTTAAACCAAATGAAGCTCAATACACTCAATTAGGACCAACATAGGCTCATTACATCATCCTTTGGTTATCTAAACCTTCCAAGTGACTAAAATGGAAGAATTGACCAAAGTAAGACCTAATGAAGCTCAATACACTCAATTAGGACCAAAATAGGCTCATTACATCATCCTTTGATTATCTACACCATCCTAGTAACTAAAAGGGAAGAATTGACCAAAGTAAGACCAAGTGAAGCTCAATACACTCAATTAGGACCAAAATAGGCTGATTACATCATCCTTTGGTTATCTAAACATTCCTAATGACTAAAATGGAGTCATTGACCAAAGTAAGACCAAATGAAGCTCAATACATTCAATTAGGACCAAAATAGGCTCATTACATCAGCCTTTCGTTATCTAAACCTTCCTAGTAACTAAAATGGAAGAATTAACCAAAGTAAGACCTAATGAAGCTCAATACACTCAATTAGGACCAAAATAGGCTCATTACATCATCCTTTCGTTATCTAAACCTTCCTAGTAACTAAAATGGAAGAATTGACCAAAGTAAGACCGAATGAAGCTCAATACACTCAATTAGGACCAAAATAGGCTCATTACATCTTCCTTTGCTTATTTACACCATCCTAGTGACTAAAATGGAGTCATTGACCAAAGTAAGACCAAATGAAGCTCAACGCACTTAATTAGGACCAAAATAGGCTCATTACATCATCCTTTGGTTATCTAAATAACCTTCCTAGTGGCTGAAGTGGAGTCATGGACCAAAGTAAGACCAAATGAAGCTCAATACACACAATTAGGACCAAAATAGGCTCATTACATCATCCTTTGGTTATCTAAACCTTCCAAGTGACTAAAATGGAAGAATTGACCAAAGTAAGACCAAGTGAAGCTCAATACACTCAATTAAGACCAAAATATGCTCATTACATCATCCTTTGGTTATCTAAATCTTCCTAGTGGCTAAAATGGTGTCATGGACCAAAGTAAGACCAATGAAGCTCAATACATTCAATTAGAACCAAAATAGGCTCATTACATCATCCTTTCGTTATCTAAACCTTCCTAGTAACTAAAATGGAAGAATTGACCAATGTAAGACCGAATGAAGCTCAATACACTCAATTAGGACCAAAATAGGCTCATTACATCATCCTTTGGTTATCTAAACCTTCCTAATGACTAAAATGGAGTCATTGACCAAAGTTAAACCAAATGAAGCTCAATACACTCAATTAGGACCAACATAGGCTCATTACATCATCCTTTGGTTATCTAAACCTTCCAAGTGACTAAAATGGAAGAATTGACCAAAGTAAGACCTAATGAAGCTCAATACACTCAATTAGGACCAAAATAGGCTCATTACATCATCCTTTGATTATCTACACCATCCTAGTAACTAAAAGGGAAGAATTGACCAAAGTAAGACCAAGTGAAGCTCAATACACTCAATTAGGACCAAAATAGGCTGATTACATCATCCTTTGGTTATCTAAACATTCCTAATGACTAAAATGGAGTCATTGACCAAAGTAAGACCAAATGAAGCTCAATACATTCAATTAGGACCAAAATAGGCTCATTACATCAGCCTTTCGTTATCTAAACCTTCCTAGTAACTAAAATGGAAGAATTAACCAAAGTAAGACCTAATGAAGCTCAATACACTCAATTAGGACCAAAATAGGCTCATTACATCATCCTTTCGTTATCTAAACCTTCCTAGTAACTAAAATGGAAGAATTGACCAAAGTAAGACCGAATGAAGCTCAATACACTCAATTAGGACCAAAATAGGCTCATTACATCTTCCTTTGCTTATTTACACCATCCTAGTGACTAAAATGGAGTCATTGACCAAAGTAAGACCAAATGAAGCTCAACGCACTTAATTAGGACCAAAATAGGCTCATTACATCATCCTTTGGTTATCTAAATAACCTTCCTAGTGGCTGAAGTGGAGTCATGGACCAAAGTAAGACCAAATGAAGCTCAATACACACAATTAGGACCAAAATAGGCTCATTACATCATCCTTTGGTTATCTAAACCTTCCAAGTGACTAAAATGGAAGAATTGACCAAAGTAAGACCAAGTGAAGCTCAATACACTCAATTAAGACCAAAATATGCTCATTACATCATCCTTTGGTTATCTAAATCTTCCTAGTGGCTAAAATGGTGTCATGGACCAAAGTAAGACCCAATGAAGCTCAATACATTCAATTAGAACCAAAATAGGCTCATTACATCATCCTTTCGTTATCTAAACCTTCCTAGTAACTAAAATGGAAGAATTGACCAATGTAAGACCGAATGAAGCTCAATACACTCAATTAGGACCAAAATAGGCTCATTACATCATCCTTTGGTTATCTAAACCTTCCTAATGACTAAAATGGAGTCATTGACCAAAGTTAAACCAAATGAAGCTCAATACACTCAATTAGGACCAACATAGGCTCATTACATCATCCTTTGTTATCTAAACCTTCCAAGTGACTAAAATGGAAGAATTGACCAAAGTAAGACCTAATGAAGCTCAATACACTCAATTAGGACCAAAATAGGCTCATTACATCATCCTTTGATTATCTACACCATCCTAGTAACTAAAAGGGAAGAATTGACCAAAGTAAGACCAAGTGAAGCTCAATACACTCAATTAGGACCAAAATAGGCTGATTACATCATCCTTTGGTTATCTAAACATTCCTAATGACTAAAATGGAGTCATTGACCAAAGTAAGACCAAATGAAGCTCAATACATTCAATTAGGACCAAAATAGGCTCATTACATCAGCCTTTCGTTATCTAAACCTTCCTAGTAACTAAAATGGAAGAATTAACCAAAGTAAGACCTAATGAAGCTCAATACACTCAATTAGGACCAAAATAGGCTCATTACATCATCCTTTCGTTATCTAAACCTTCCTAGTAACTAAAATGGAAGAATTGACCAAAGTAAGACCGAATGAAGCTCAATACACTCAATTAGGACCAAAATAGGCTCATTACATCTTCCTTTGCTTATTTACACCATCCTAGTGACTAAAATGGAGTCATTGACCAAAGTAAGACCAAATGAAGCTCAACGCACTTAATTAGGACCAAAATAGGCTCATTACATCATCCTTTGGTTATCTAAATAACCTTCCTAGTGGCTGAAGTGGAGTCATGGACCAAAGTAAGACCAAATGAAGCTCAATACACACAATTAGGACCAAAATAGGCTCATTACATCATCCTTTGGTTATCTAAACCTTCCAAGTGACTAAAATGGAAGAATTGACCAAAGTAAGACCAAGTGAAGCTCAATACACTCAATTAAGACCAAAATATGCTCATTACATCATCCTTTGGTTATCTAAATCTTCCTAGTGGCTAAAATGGTGTCATGGACCAAAGTAAGACCCAATGAAGCTCAATACATTCAATTAGAACCAAAATAGACTCATTACATCATCCTTTTGTTATCTAAACCTTCCTAGTAACTAAAATGGAAGAATTGACCATTGTAAGACATAATGAAGCTCAATACACTCAATTAGGACCAAAATAGGCTCATTACATCATCCTTTGGTTATCTAAACCTTCCTAGTGACTAAAATGAAAGAATTGACCAAAGTAAGACCTAATGAAGCTCAATACACTCAATTAGGACCAAAATAGGCTCATTACATCATCCTTTGGTTATCTAAACCTTCCTAATGACTAAAATGGAGTCATTGACCAAAGTTAAACCAAATGAAGCTCAATACACTCAATTAGGACCAACATAGGCTCATTACATCATCCTTTGGTTATCTAAACCTTCCAAGTGACTAAAATGGAAGAATTGACCAAAGTAAGACCTAATGAAGCTCAATACACTCAATTAGGACCAAAATAGGCTCATTACATCATCCTTTGATTATCTACACCATCCTAGTAACTAAAAGGGAAGAATTGACCAAAGTAAGACCAAGTGAAGCTCAATACACTCAATTAGGACCAAAATAGGCTCATTACATCATCCTTTGGTTATCTAAACCTTCCTAATGACTAAAATGGAGTCATTGACCAAAGTAAGACCAAATGAAGCTCAATACATTCAATTAGGACCAAAATAGGCTCATTACATCAGCCTTTCGTTATCTAAACCTTCCTAGTAACTAAAATGGAAGAATTAACCAAAGTAAGACCTAATGAAGCTCAATACACTCAATTAGGACCAAAATAGGCTCATTACATCATCCTTTCGTTATCTAAACCTTCCTAGTAACTAAAATGGAAGAATTGACCAAAGTAAGACCGAATGAAGCTCAATACACTCAATTAGGACCAAAATAGGCTCATTACATCTTCCTTTGCTTATCTACACCATCCTAGTGACTAAAATGGAGTCATTGACCAAAGTAAGACCAAATGAAGCTCAACGCACTTAATTAGGACCAAAATAGGCTCATTACATCATCCTTTGGTTATCTAAATAACCTTCCTAGTGGCTGAAGTGGAGTCATGGACCAAAGTAAGACCAAATGAAGCTCAATACACACAATTAGGACCAAAATAGGCTCATTACATCATCCTTTGGTTATCTAAACCTTCCAAGTGACTAAAATGGAAGAATTGACCAAAGTAAGACCAAGTGAAGCTCAATACACTCAATTAAGACCAAAATATGCTCATTACATCATCCTTTGGTTATCTAAATCTTCCTAGTGGCTAAAATGGTGTCATGGACCAAAGTAAGACCCAATGAAGCTCAATACATTCAATTAGAACCAAAATAGGCTCATTACATCATCCTTTCGTTATCTAAACCTTCCTAGTAACTAAAATGGAAGAATTGACCAATGTAAGACCGAATGAAGCTCAATACACTCAATTAGGACCAAAATAGGCTCATTACATCTTCCTTTGCTTATTTACACCATCCTAGTGACTAAAATGGAGTCATTGACCAAAGTAAGACCAAATGAAGCTCAATACATTCAATTAGGACCAAAATAGGCTCATTACATCACCTTTGTTATCTAAACCTTCCTAGTAACTAAAATGGAAGAATTAACCAAAGTAAGACCTAATGAAGCTCAATACACTCAATTAGGACCAAAATAGGCTCATTACATCATCCTTTCGTTATCTAAACCTTCCAGTAACTAAATGGAAGAATTGACCAAAGTAAGACCAATGAAGCTCAATACACTCAATTAGACCAAAATAGGCTCATTACATCTTCCTTTGTTATTACACCATCCTAGTGACTAAAATGGAGTCATTGACCAAAGTAAGACCAAATGAAGCTCAACGCACTTAATTAGGACCAAAATAGGCTCATTACATCATCCTTTGGTTATCTAATAACCTTCCTAGTGGCTGAAGTGGAGTCATGGACCAAAGTAAGACCAAATGAAGCTCAATACACACAATTAGGACCAAAATAGGCTCATTACATCATCCTTTGGTTATCTAAACCTTCCAAGTGACTAAAATGGAAGAATTGACCAAAGTAAGACCAAGTGAAGCTCAATACACTCAATTAAGACCAAAATATGCTCATTACATCATCCTTTGGTTATCTAAATCTTCCTAGTGGCTAAAATGGTGTCATGGACCAAAGTAAGACCCAATGAAGCTCAATACATTCAATTAGAACCAAAATAGGCTCATTACATCATCCTTTCGTTATCTAAACCTTCCTAGTACTAAAATGGAAGAATTGACCAAAGTAAGACCAATGAAGCTCAATACACTCAATTAGGACCAAAATAGGCTCATTACATCATCCTTTGGTTATCTAAACCTTCCTAGTGACTAAAATGGAGTCATTGACCAAAGTAAGACCAAATGAAGCTCAATACATTCAATTAGGACCAAAATAGGCTCATTACATCAGCCTTTCGTTATCTAAACCTTCCTAGTAACTAAAATGGAAGAATTAACCAAAGTAAGACCTAATGAAGCTCAATACACTCAATTAGGACCAAAATAGGCTCATTACATCATCCTTTCGTTATCTAAACCTTCCTAGTAACTAAAATGGAAGAATTGACCAAAGTAAGACCGAATGAAGCTCAATACACTCAATTAGGACCAAAATAGGCTCATTACATCTTCCTTTGCTTATTTACACCATCCTAGTGACTAAAATGGAGTCATTGACCAAAGTAAGACCAAATGAAGCTCAACGCACTTAATTAGGACCAAAATAGGCTCATTACATCATCCTTTGGTTATCTAAATAACCTTCCTAGTGGCTGAAGTGGAGTCATGGACCAAAGTAAGACCAAATGAAGCTCAATACACACAATTAGGACCAAAATAGGCTCATTACATCATCCTTTGGTTATCTAAACCTTCCAAGTGACTAAAATGGAAGAATTGACCAAAGTAAGACCAAGTGAAGCTCAATACACTCAATTAAGACCAAAATATGCTCATTACATCATCCTTTGGTTATCTAAATCTTCCTAGTGGCTAAAATGGTGTCATGGACCAAAGTAAGACCCAATGAAGCTCAATACATTCAATTAGAACCAAAATAGGCTCATTACATCATCCTTTCGTTATCTAAACCTTCCTAGTAACTAAAATGGAAGAATTGACCAATGTAAGACCGAATGAAGCTCAATACACTCAATTAGGACCAAAATAGGCTCATTACATCTTCCTTTGCTTATTTACACCATCCTAGTGACTAAAATGGAGTCATTGACCAAAGTAAGACCAAATGAAGCTCAACGCACTTAATTAGGACCAAAATAGGCTCATTACATCATCCTTTGGTTATCTAAATAACCTTCCTAGTGGCTGAAGTGGAGTCATGGACCAAAGTAAGACCTAATGAAGCTCAATACACTCAATTAGGACCAAAATAGGCTCATTACATCATCCTTTGATTATCTACACCATCCTAGTAACTAAAAGGGAAGAATTGACCAAAGTAAGACCAAGTGAAGCTCAATACACTCAATTAGGACCAAAATAGGCTCATTACATCATCCTTTGGTTATCTAAACATTCCTAATGACTAAAATGGAGTCATTGACCAAAGTAAGACCAAATGAAGCTCAATACATTCAATTAGGACCAAAATAGGCTCATTACATCAGCCTTTCGTTATCTAAACCTTCCTAGTAACTAAAATGGAAGAATTAACCAAAGTAAGACCTAATGAAGCTCAATACACTCAATTAGGACCAAAATAGGCTCATTACATCATCCTTTCGTTATCTAAACCTTCCTAGTAACTAAAATGGAAGAATTGACCAAAGTAAGACCGAATGAAGCTCAATACACTCAATTAGGACCAAAATAGGCTCATTACATCTTCCTTTGCTTATTTACACCATCCTAGTGACTAAAATGGAGTCATTGACCAAAGTAAGACCAAATGAAGCTCAACGCACTTAATTAGGACCAAAATAGGCTCATTACATCATCCTTTGGTTATCTAAATAACCTTCCTAGTGGCTGAAGTGGAGTCATGGACCAAAGTAAGACCAAATGAAGCTCAATACACACAATTAGGACCAAAATAGGCTCATTACATCATCCTTTGGTTATCTAAACCTTCCAAGTGACTAAAATGGAAGAATTGACCAAAGTAAGACCAAGTGAAGCTCAATACACTCAATTAAGACCAAAATATGCTCATTACATCATCCTTTGGTTATCTAAATCTTCCTAGTGGCTAAAATGGTGTCATGGACCAAAGTAAGACCCAATGAAGCTCAATACATTCAATTAGAACCAAAATAGGCTCATTACATCATCCTTTCGTTATCTAAACCTTCCTAGTAACTAAAATGGAAGAATTGACCAATGTAAGACCGAATGAAGCTCAATACACTCAATTAGGACCAAAATAGGCTCATTACATCTTCCTTTGCTTATTTACACCATCCTAGTGACTAAAATGGAGTCATTGACCAAAGTAAGACCAAATGAAGCTCAACGCACTTAATTAGGACCAAAATAGGCTCATTACATCATCCTTTGGTTATCTAAATAACCTTCCTAGTGGCTGAAGTGGAGTCATGGACCAAAGTAAGACCAAATGAAGCTCAATACACACAATTAGGACCAAAATAGGCTCATTACATCATCCTTTGGTTATCTAAACCTTCCAAGTGACTAAAATGGAAGAATTGACCAAAGTAAGACCAAGTGAAGCTCAATACACTCAATTAAGACCAAAATATGCTCATTACATCATCCTTTGGTTATCTAAATCTTCCTAGTGGCTAAAATGGTGTCATGGACCAAAGTAAGACCCAATGAAGCTCAATACATTCAATTAGAACCAAAATAGGCTCATTACATCATCCTTTCGTTATCTAAACCTTCCTAGTAACTAAAATGGAAGAATTGACCAATGTAAGACCGAATGAAGCTCAATACACTCAATTAGGACCAAAATAGGCTCATTACATCATCCTTTGGTTATCTAAACCTTCCTAATGACTAAAATGGAGTCATTGACCAAAGTAAACCAAATGAAGCTCAATACACTCAATTAGGACCAAAATAGGCTCATTACATCATCCTTTGGTTATCTAAACCTTCCAAGTGACTAAAATGGAAGAATTGACCAAAGTAAGACCTAATGAAGCTCAATACACTCAATTAGGACCAAAATAGGCTCATTACATCATCCTTTGATTATCTACACCATCCTAGTAACTAAAAGGGAAGAATTGACCAAAGTAAGACCAAGTGAAGCTCAATACACTCAATTAGGACCAAAATAGGCTGATTACATCATCCTTTGGTTATCTAAACATTCCTAATGACTAAAATGGAGTCATTGACCAAAGTAAGACCAAATGAAGCTCAATACATTCAATTAGGACCAAAATAGGCTCATTACATCAGCCTTTCGTTATCTAAACCTTCCTAGTAACTAAAATGGAAGAATTAACCAAAGTAAGACCTAATGAAGCTCAATACACTCAATTAGGACCAAAATAGGCTCATTACATCATCCTTTCGTTATCTAAACCTTCCTAGTAACTAAAATGGAAGAATTGACCAAAGTAAGACCGAATGAAGCTCAATACACTCAATTAGGACCAAAATAGGCTCATTACATCTTCCTTTGCTTATTTACACCATCCTAGTGACTAAAATGGAGTCATTGACCAAAGTAAGACCAAATGAAGCTCAACGCACTTAATTAGGACCAAAATAGGCTCATTACATCATCCTTTGGTTATCTAAATAACCTTCCTAGTGGCTGAAGTGGAGTCATGGACCAAAGTAAGACCAAATGAAGCTCAATACACACAATTAGGACCAAAATAGGCTCATTACATCATCCTTTGGTTATCTAAACCTTCCAAGTGACTAAAATGGAAGAATTGACCAAAGTAAGACCAAGTGAAGCTCAATACACTCAATTAAGACCAAAATATGCTCATTACATCATCCTTTGGTTATCTAAATCTTCCTAGTGGCTAAAATGGTGTCATGGACCAAAGTAAGACCCAATGAAGCTCAATACATTCAATTAGAACCAAAATAGGCTCATTACATCATCCTTTCGTTATCTAAACCTTCCTAGTAACTAAAATGGAAGAATTGACCAATGTAAGACCGAATGAAGCTCAATACACTCAATTAGGACCAAAATAGGCTCATTACATCATCCTTTGGTTATCTAAACCTTCCTAATGACTAAAATGGAGTCATTGACCAAAGTAAACCAAATGAAGCTCAATACACTCAATTAGGACCAACATAGGCTCATTACATCATCCTTTGGTTATCTAAACCTTCCAAGTGACTAAAATGGAAGAATTGACCAAAGTAAGACCTAATGAAGCTCAATACACTCAATTAGGACCAAAATAGGCTCATTACATCATCCTTTGTTATCTACACCTCCTAGTAACTAAAATGGAAGAATTGACCAAAGTAAGACCAATGAAGCTCAATACACTCAATTAGGACCAAAATAGGCTCATTACATCATCCTTTGGTTATCTAAACATTCCTAATGACTAAAATGGAGTCATTGACCAAAGTAAGACCAAATGAAGCTCAATACATTCAATTAGGACCAAAATAGGCTCATTACATCAGCCTTTCGTTATCTAAACCTTCCTAGTAACTAAAATGGAAGAATTAACCAAAGTAAGACCTAATGAAGCTCAATACACTCAATTAGGACCAAAATAGGCTCATTACATCATCCTTTCGTTATCTAAACCTTCCTAGTAACTAAAATGGAAGAATTGACCAAAGTAAGACCGAATGAAGCTCAATACACTCAATTAGGACCAAAATAGGCTCATTACATCTTCCTTTGCTTATTTACACCATCCTAGTGACTAAAATGGAGTCATTGACCAAAGTAAGACCAAATGAAGCTCAACGCACTTAATTAGGACCAAAATAGGCTCATTACATCATCCTTTGGTTATCTAAATAACCTTCCTAGTGGCTGAAGTGGAGTCATGGACCAAAGTAAGACCAAATGAAGCTCAATACACACAATTAGGACCAAAATAGGCTCATTACATCATCCTTTGGTTATCTAAACCTTCCAAGTGACTAAAATGGAAGAATTGACCAAAGTAAGACCAAGTGAAGCTCAATACACTCAATTAAGACCAAAATATGCTCATTACATCATCCTTTGGTTATCTAAATCTTCCTAGTGGCTAAAATGGTGTCATGGACCAAAGTAAGACCCAATGAAGCTCAATACATTCAATTAGAACCAAAATAGGCTCATTACATCATCCTTTCGTTATCTAAACCTTCCTAGTAACTAAAATGGAAGAATTGACCAATGTAAGACCAATGAAGCTCAATACACTCAATTAGGACCAAAATAGGCTCATTACATCATCCTTTGGTTATCTAAACCTTCCTAGTGACTAAAATGGAGACATTGACCAAAGTAAGACCAAATGAAGCTCAATACACTCAATTAGGACCAAAATAGGCTCATTACATCATCCTTTGGTTATCTAAACCTTCCTAATGACTAAAATGGAAGAATTGGACCAAAGTAAGACCTAATGAAGCTCAATACACTCAATTAGGACCAAAATAGGCTCATACATATCCTTTGATTACTCCATAGTAACTAAAAAGAAGAATGACCAAAGTAAACAATGAACTCAATACACTCAATTAGGACCAAAATAGGCTATTACATCATCCTTTGGTTATCTAAACATTCCTAATGACTAAAATGGAGTCATTGACCAAAGTAAGACCAAATGAAGCTCAATACATTCAATTAGGACCAAAAGTAGGCTCATTACATCAGCCTTTCGTTATCTAAACCTTCCTAGTAACTAAAATGGAAGAATTAACCAAAGTAAGACCTAATGAAGCTCAATACACTCAATTAGGACCAAAATAGGCTCATTACATCATCCTTTCGTTATCTAAACCTTCCTAGTAACTAAAATGGAAGAATTGACCAAAAGTAAGACCGAATGAAGCTCAATACACTCAATTAGGACCAAAATAGGCTCATTACATCTTCCTTTGCTTATTTACACCATCCTAGGACTAAAATGGAGTCATTGACCAAAGTAAGACCAAATGAAGCTCAACGCACTTAATTAGGACCAAAAAATAGGCTCATTACATCATCCTTTGGTTATCTAAATAACCTTCCTAGTGGCTGAAAGTGGATCATGGACCAAAGTAAGACCAAATGAAGCTCAATACACACAATTAGGACCAAAATAGGCTCATTACATCATCCTTTGGTTATCTAAACCTTCCAAGTGACTAAAATGGAAGAATTGACCAAAGTAAGACCAAGTGAAGCTCAATACACTCAATTAAGACCAAAATATGCTCATTACATCATCCTTTGGTTATCTAAATCTTCCTAGTGGCTAAAATGGTGTCATGGACCAAAGTAAGACCCAATGAAGCTCAATACATTCAATTAGAACCAAAATAGGCTCATTACATCATCCTTTCGTTATCTAAACCTTCCTAGTAACTAAAATGGAAGAATTGACCATTGTAAGACATAATGAAGCTCAATACA
>RYYW01000041.1:323077-335698 GCA_013621005.1 Aeschynomene evenia | reverse complement strand
TTGGTCCTATTTGAGTGTATTGAGCTTCATTTGTCTTACTTTGGTCAATGGCTCCATTTTAGTCACTAGGAGTAGATAACCAAAGGATGATGTAATGAGCCTATTTTGGTCCTAATTAGTGTATTGAGCTTCATTTGGTCTTACTTTGGTCAATGGCTCCATTTTAGTCACTAGGATGTTTAGATACCAAAGGATGATGTAATGAGCCTATTTTGGTCCTAATTGAGTGTATTGAGCTTCATTTGGTCTTACTTTGGTCAATGGCTCCATTTTAGTCACTAGGATGTTGTAGATAACCAAAGGATGATGTAATGAGCCTATTTTGGTCCTAATTGAGTGTATTGAGCTTCATTTGGTCTTACTTTTCTCCATTTTAGTCACTAGGATAGATAACCAAAGGATGATGTAATGAGCCTATTTTGGTCCTAATTGAGTGTATTGAGCTTCATTTGGTCTTACTTTGTCAATGGCTCCATTTTAGTCACTAGGATGTTGTAGATAACCAAAGGATGATGTAATGAGCCTATTTTGGTCCTAATTGAGTGTATTGAGCTTCATTTGGTCTTACTTTGTCAATGGCTCCATTTTAGTCACTAGGATGTTAGATAACCAAAGGATGATGTAATGAGCCTATTTTGGTCCTAATTGAGTGTATTGAGCTTCATTTGTCTTACTTTGGTCAATGGCTCCATTTTAGTCACTAGGATGTTGTAGATAACCAAAGGATGATGTAATGAGCCTATTTTGGTCCTAATTGAGTGTATTGAGCTTCATTTGGTCTTACTTTGGTCAATGGCTCCATTTTAGTCACTAGGATGTTAGATAACCAAAGGATGATGTAATGAGCCTATTTTGGTCCTAATTGAGTGTATTGAGCTTCATTTGGTCTTACTTTGGTCAATGGCTCCATTTTAGTCACTAGGATGTGTAGATAACCAAAGATGATGTAATGAGCCTATTTTGGTCCTAATTGAGTGTATTGAGCTTCATTTGGTCTTACTTTGGCAATGGCTCCATTTTAGTCACTAGGATGTTTAGATAACCAAAGGATGATGTAATGAGCCTATTTTGGTCCTAATTGAGTATTGAGCTTCATTTGGTCTTACTTTGGTCAATGGCTCCATTTTAGTCACTAGGATGTTGTAGATAACCAAAGGATGATGTAATGAGCCTATTTTGGTCCTAATTGAGTGTATTGAGCTTCATTTGGTCTTACTTTGTCAATGCTCCATTTTAGTCACTAGGATGTTTAGATAACCAAAGGATGATGTAATGAGCCATTTTGGTCCTATTTGAGTGTATTGAGCTTCATTTGGTCTTACTTTGGTCAATGGCTCCATTTTAGTCACTAGAAGATAACCAAAGGATGATGTAATGAGCCTATTTTGGTCCTAATTGAGTGTATTGAGCTTCATTTGGTCTTACTTTGGTCAATGGCTCCATTTTAGTCACTAGGAGTTGTAGATAACCAAAGATGATGTAATGAGCCTATTTTGGTCCTAATTGAGTGTATTGAGCTTCATTTGGTCTTACTTTGGACAATGGCTCCATTTTCACTAGGAAGATAACCAAAGGATGATGTAATGAGCCTATTTTGGTCCTAATTGAGTGTATTGAGCTTCATTTGGTCTTACTTTGGTCAATGGCTCCATTTTAGTCACTAGGATGTTGTAGATAACCAAAGGATGATGTAATGAGCCTATTTTGGTCCTAATTGAGTGTATTGAGCTTCATTTGGTCTTACTTTGTCAATGGCTCCATTTTAGTCACTAGGATGTTTAGATAACCAAAGGATGATGTAATGAGCCTATTTTGGTCCTATTTGAGTGTATTGAGCTTCATTTGGTCTTACTTTGGTCAATGGCTCCATTTTAGTCACTAGGATGTTGTAGATAACCAAAGGATGATGTAATGAGCCTATTTTGGTCCTAATTGATGTATTGAGCTTCATTTGGTCTTACTTCAATGGCTCATTTTAGTCACCAAAGGATGATGTAATGAGCCTATTTGGTCCTAATTGAGTGTATTGAGCTTCATTTGGTCTTACTTTGGTCAATGGCTCCATTTTAGTCACTAGGATGTTGTAGATAACCAAGGATGATGTAATGAGCCTATTTTGGTCCTAATTGAGTGTATTGAGCTTCATTTGGTCTTACTTTGGTCAATGGCTCCATTTTAGTCACTAGGAGGTTTAGATAACCAAAGGATGATGTAATGAGCCTATTTTGGTCCTAATTAGAGTGTATTGAGCTTCATTTGGTCTTACTTTGGTCAATGGCTCCATTTTAGTCACTAGGATGTTTAGATAACCAAAGGATGATGTAATGAGCCTATTTTGGTCCTAATTGAGTGTATTGAGCTTCATTTGTCTTACTTTGGTCAATGGCTCCATTTAGTCACTAGATGTTGTAGATAACCAAAGGATGATGTAATGAGCCTATTTTGGTCCTAATTGAGTGTATTGAGCTTCATTTGGTCTTACTTTGGTCAATGGCTCCATTTTAGTCACTAGGATGTTGTAGATAACCAAAGGATGATGTAATGAGCCTATTTGTGAGTGTATTGAGCTTCATTATCAATGGCTCCCACTAGGATGTTGGATAATGATGTAATGAGCCTATTTTGGTCCTAATTGAGTGTATTGAGCTTCATTTGGTCTTACTTTGGTCAATGGCTCCATTTTAGTCACTCCAAAGGATGATGTAATGAGCCTATTTGGTCCTAATTGAGTGTATTGAGCTTCATTTGGTCTTACTTTGGTCAATGGCTCCATTTTAGTCACTAGGATGTTGTAGATAACCAAAGGATGATGTAATGAGCCTATTTTGGTCCTAATTGAGTGTATTGAGCTTCATTTGGTCTTACTTTGGTCAATGGCTCCATTTTAGTCACTAGGATGTTGTAGATAACCAAAGATGATGTAATGAGCCTAGTCCTAATTGAGTGTGAATGGTCTTAGTCAATGGCTCCATTTTTCACTAGGATGTTTAGATAACCTAGCCTATTTTGAGTGTATTGAGCTTCATTTGGTCTTACTTTGGTCAATGGCTCCATTTTAGTCTAGTTTAGATAACAAAGGATGATGTAATGTAGATAACCAAAGGATGATGTAATGAGCCTTTTGGTCCTAATTGAGTGTATTGAGCTTCATTTGGTCTTCACTAGGATGTTTAACCAAAAGATGATGTAATGGTCCTAATTGAGTGTATTTACTTTGTTCTAGATAACCAAAGGATGATGTAATGAGCCTATTTTGGTCCTAATTGAGTGTATTGAGCTTCATTTGGTCTTACTTTGGTCAAGGATCATTTGGTTGTAGATAACCAAAGATGATGTAATGAGCCTATTTTGTCCTAATGAGTGTATTGTAAGCTTCATTTGTCTTCCTATTTGAGTGTATTGAGCTCTTCATTTTAGTCTTCACTAGTTTAGATAACCAAATTGGATGATGTCCATTTTAGTTTGGTCCTAGATGTTGTAGATAACCAAAGGATGATGTAATGAGCCTATTTTGGTCCTAATTGAGTGTATTGAGCTTCATTTGGTCTTACTTTGGACAATGGCTCCATTTTAGTCACTAGGATGTGTAGATAACCAAAGGATGATGTAATGAGCCTATTTTGGTCCTAATTGAGTGTATTGAGCTTCATTTGGTCTTACTTTGGTCAATGGCTCCATTTTAGTCACTAGGATGTTGTAGATAACCAAAAGATGATGTAATGAGCCTATTTTGGTCCTAATTGAGTGTATTGAGCTTCATTTGGAGCTTCATTTGGTCAATACTTTGGTCCAATGGTCACCATTTTAGTCACTAGGGTTGTAGATAACCAAAGGATGATGTAATGAGCCTATTTTGGTCCTAATTGAGTGTATTGAGCTTCATTTGGATGTAATGAGCCTATTTCAATCCTAATTGAGTGTATTGATTTTAGTCATTTGGTCTTACTTTGGTCAATAACCATTTTAGTCACTAAGAGCCTGTTGTAGATAACCAAAGGATGATGTAATGAGCCTATTTTGGTCCTAATTGAGTGTATTGAGCTTCATTTTGGTCTTACTTTGGTCAATGGCTCCATTTTAGTCACTAGGATGTTGTAGATAACCAAAGGATGATGTAATGAGCCTATTTTGGTCCTAATTGAATTGAGTATTGTATTGAGCTTCATTTGGTTTACTTTGGACAATGGCTCCATTTTAGTCACTAGGATGTTGTAGATAACCAAAGGATGATGTAATGAGCCTATTTTGGTCCTAATTGATTTTGGTATTGAGCTTTGATTTGTATCTTACTTTGGTCAATGGCTCCATTTCTTACTTTGTTGTCAATGGCTCCATTTTAGTCACTAGGATGTTGTAGATAACCAAGGATGATGTAATGAGCCTATTTTGGTCCTAATTGAGTGTATTGAGCTTCATTTGGCCTACTTTGGTCCAATGCTCCATTGAGCTTCATTTGGTCTTACTTTGGTCAATGGCTCCATTTTAGTCACTAGGATGTTGTAGATAACCAAAGGATGATGTAATGAGCCTATTTTGGTCCTAATTGAGTGTATTGAGCTTCATTTGTCCTTGAGTGGTCAATGGCTCCATTTTAGTCACTAGGATGTTGTAGATAACCAAAGGATGATGTAATGAGCCTATTTTGGTCCTAATTGAGTGTATTGAGTCAATTTGGCTCCATTTTAGTCACTAGGATGTTGTAGATAACCAAAGGATGATGTAATGAGCCTATTTTGGTCCTAATTGAGTGTATTGAGCTTCATTTTTTAGTCACTAGGATGTTGTATGATACCAATTGAGATGATGTAATGAGCCTATTTAATGAGGTCCTAATTGAGTATTGAGCTTCATTTGGTCTTACTTTGCAATGGCTCCATTTTAGTCACTAGATGATAGTTTAGATAACCTTAAATGGGATAGGATGTAATGAGCCTATTTGGTCCTAACTTTGAGTGTCCTTGTTCTAGCTAATCATTTGGTCCTTGACTTTGGTCATTCAATGGCTCCATTTTAGTCACTAGGATGTTGTAGATAACCAATGGCTCCATTGAGCAGTCTACTTTTGGTCCTAATTGAGTGTATTGAGCTTCATGGTTGGTCTTACTTTGTCAATGAGCTCCATTTAGTCACTATGGTAAGTTGTAGATAACCAAAGGATGATGTAATGATTTTGTCCTAATTGAGTGTATTGGCTTCATTTGGTCTTACTTTGGTCAAGTGTATTGAGCTAATCATTTGTCTTACTTTGGTCAATGGCTCCATTTTAGTCACTAGGATGTTGTAGATAACCAAAGGATGATGTAATGAGCCTATTTTGGTCCTAATTGAGTGTATTGAGCTTCATTTGGTACTTTGGTCAATGGCTCCTAGTCACTGTTTAGATAACCAAAGGATGATGTAATGAGCCTATTTTGGTCTAATTGAGTGTATTCCATTTTAGTCATGGCTCCATTTTAGTCACTAGATGTTGTAGATAACCAAAGGATGATGTAATGAGCCTATTTTGGTCCTAATTGAGTGTATTGAGCTTCATTTGGTCTTACTTTGGTCAATGGCTCCATTTTAGTCACTAGGATGTTGTAGATAACCAAAGGATGATGTAATGAGCCTATTTTGGTCCTAATTGAGTGTATTGAGCTTCATTTGGTCTTACTTTGGTCAATGGCTCCATTTTAGTCACTAGGATGTTGTAGATAACCAAGGATGATGTAATGAGCCTATTTTGGTCCATTGAGCTTATTTGGTCTTACTTTGGTCAATGGATAGTTTAGATAACCAAAGGATGATGTAATGAGCCTATTTTGGTCTTTTGAGTGTATTGAGAGTATTGAGCTTTATTTGGTCTTACTTTGGTCATCAATGGCTCCATTTTAGTCACTAGGATGTTGTAGATAACCAAAGGATGATGTAATGAGCCTATTTTGGTCCCTAATTGTAATGAGTACTTGAGCTTCCTATTTGGTCTTTGAGTGTATTGAGCTTTGGTCATTCAATGGCTCCATTTTAGTCACTAGGATGTTGTAGATAACCAAAGGATGATGTAATGAGCCTATTTGGTCCTAATTGAGTGTATTGAGCTTCATTTGGTCTTACTTTGGTCAATGGATGTCCATTAGATAACCAAAGGATGATGTAATGAGCCTATTTTGGTCCTAATTGAGTGTATTGAGCAAAGATGATGTAATGAGCCTATTTGGTCCTAATTGAGTGTATTGAGCTTTGGACAATGGCATTTTAGTCACTAGGATGTTGTAGATAACCAAAGGATGATGTAATGAGCCTATTTTGGTCCATTTTATTGTCACTAGGAGAGATAACCAAAGGATGATGTAATGAGCCTATTTTGGTCCTAATTGAGTGTATTGAGCTTCATTTGGTCTTACTTTGGACAATGGCTCCATTTTAGTCACTAGGATGTTGTAGATAACCAAAGGATGATGTAATGAGCCTATTTTGGTCCTAATTGAGTGTATTGAGCTTCATTTGGTCTTACTTTGGTCAATGGCTCCATTTTAGTCACTAGGATGTTGTAGATAACCAAAGGATGATGTAATGAGCCTATTTTGGGGTCCTAATTGAGTGTATTGAGCTTCATTTGGTCTTACTTTGGACAATGGTGTATTGTAGCAAAGGATGATGTAATGAGCCTATTTTGGTCCTATTGAGTGTATTGAGCTTCATTTGGTCAATGGCTCCATTTTAGTCACTAGGATGTTGTAGATAACCAAAGGATGATGTAATGAGCCTATTTTGGTCCTAATTGAGTGTATTGAGCATTTGGTCTTACTTTTCAATGGCTCCATTTTAGTCACTTTGGATCATGGCCTATTTTGTCCTAATTGAGTGTATTGAGCTTCATTTGGTCACTCAATGGCTCCATAGTCACTTGTAGATAACCAAAGGATGATGTAATGAGCCTATTTTGGTCCTAATTGAGTGGTCTTACTTTGGACAATGGCTCCATTTTAGTCACTAGGATGTTGTAGATAACCAAAGGATGATGTAATGAGCCTATTTTGGTCCTAATTGAGTGTATTGAGCTTCATTTGGTCTTACTTTGGTCAATGGCTCCATTTTAGTCACTAGGATAGATAACCAAAGGATGATGTAATGAGCCTATTTTGTCCTAATTGAGGTAAGGTTTACGATAACCAAAGGATGATGTAATGAGCCTATTTTGGTCCTGAATTTGATTGTATTGAGCTTCATTTGGTCTTACTTTGTCAATGGCTCCATTTTAGTCACTAGGATGTTGTAGATAACCAAAGGATGATGTAATGAGCCTATTTTGGTCCTAATTGAGTGTATTGAGCTTCATTTGGTCTTACTTTGGTCAATGGCTCCATTTTAGTCACTAGGATGTTGTAGATAACCAAAGGATGATGTAATGAGCCTATTTTGGTCCTAATTGAGTGTATTGAGCTTCATTTGGTCTTACTTTGGTCAATGGCTCCATTTTAGTCACTAGGATGTTGTAGATAACCAAAAGATGATGTAATGAGCCTATTTTGGTCCTAATTGAGTGTATTGAGCTTCATTTGGTCTTACTTTGGTCAATGATTAGTCACTAGGATGTTTAGATAACCAAAGGATGATGTAATGAGCCTATTTTGGTCCTAATTGAGTGTATTGAGCTTCATTTGGTCTTACTTTGGACAATGGCTCCATTTTAGTCACTAGGATGTTGTAGATAACCAAAGGATGATGTAATGAGCCTATTTTGGTCCTAATTGAGTGTATTGAGCTTCATTTGGTCTTACTTTGGTCAATGGCTCCATTTTAGTCACTAGGAAGTTTAGATAACCAAAGGATGATGTAATGAGCCTATTTGGTCCTAATTGAGTGTATTGAGCTTCATTTGGTCTTACTTTGGACAATGGCTCCATTTTAGTCACTAGGATGTTGTAGATAACCAAAGGATGATGTAATGAGCCTATTTTGGTCCTAATTGAGTGTATTGAGCTTCATTTGGTCTTACTTTGGTCAATGGCTCCATTTTAGTCACTAGGATGTTGTAGATAACCAAAGGATGATGTAATGAGCCTATTTTTGGTCCTAATTGAGTGTATTGAGCTTCATTTGGTCTTACTTTGGTCAATGGCTCCATTTTAGTCACTAGGAAGGTTAGATAACCAAGGATGATGTAATGAGCCTATTTTGGTCCTAATTGAATTGAGTGTATTGAGCTTCATTTGGTCTTACTTTGGACAATGGCTCCATTTTAGTCACTAGGATGTTGTAGATAACCAAAGGATGATGTAATGAGCCTATTTTGGTCCTAATTGAGTGTATTGAGCTTCATTTGGTCTTACTTTGGACAATGGCTCCATTTTAGTCACTAGGATGTTGTAGATAACCAAAGGATGATGTAATGAGCCTATTTTGGTCCTAATTGAGTGTATTGAGCTTCATTTGGTCTTACTTTGTCAATGGCTCCATTTTAGTCACTAGGATGTTGTAGATAACCAAAGGATGATGTAATGAGCCTATTTTGGTCCTAATTGAGTGTATTGAGCTTCATTTGGTCTTACTTTGGTCAATGGCTCCATTTTAGTCACTAGGATGTTTAGATAACCAAAGGATGATGTAATGAGCCTATTTTGGTCCTAATTGAGTGTATTGAGCTTCATTTGGTCTTACTTTGGACAATGGCTCCATTTTAGTCACTAGGATGTTGTAGATAACCAAAGGATGATGTATGAGCCTATTTTGGTCCTAATTGAGTGTATTGAGCTTCATTTGGTCTTACTTTGGTCAATGGCTCCATTTTAGTCACTAGGATGTTGTAGATAACCAAAGGATGATGTAATGAGCCTATTTTGGTCCTAATTGAGTGTATTGAGCTTCATTTGGTCTTACTTTGGTCAATGGCTCCATTTTAGTCACTAGGATGTTGTAGATAACCAAAGATGATGTAATGAGCCTATTTTGGTCCTAATTGAGTGTATTGAGCTTCATTTGGTCTTACTTTGGTCAATGGCTCCATTTTAGTCACTAGGATGTTTAGATAACCAAAGGATGATGTAATGAGCCTATTTTGGTCCTAATTGAGTGTATTGAGCTTCATTTGGTCTTACTTTGGACAATGGCTCCATTTTAGTCACTAGGATGTTGTAGATAACCAAAGGATGATGTAATGAGCCTATTTTGGTCCTAATTGAGTGTATTGAGCTTCATTTGGTCTTACTTTGGTCAATGGCTCCATTTTAGTCACTAGGATGTTGTAGATAACCAAAGATGATGTAATGAGCCTATTTTGGTCCTAATTGATTGTATTGAGCTTCATTTGGTCTTACTTTGTCAATGGCTCCATTTTAGTCACTAGGATGTTGTAGATAACCAAAGGATGATGTAATGAGCCTATTTTGGTCCTAATTGAGTGTATTGAGCTTCATTTGGTCTTACTTTGTCAATGGCTCCATTTTAGTCACTAGGATGTTGTAGATAACCAAAGGATGATGTAATGAGCCTATTTGGTCCTAATTGAGTGTATTGAGCTTCATTTGGTCTACTTTGGTCAATGGCTCCATTTTAGTCACTAGGATGTTTAGATAACCAAAGGATGATGTAATGAGCCTATTTTGGTCCTAATTGAGTGTATTGAGCTTCATTTGGTCTTACTTTGGACAATGGCTCCATTTTAGTCACTAGGATGTTGTAGATAACCAAAGGATGATGTAATGAGCCTATTTTGGTCCTAATTGAGTGTATTGAGCTTCATTTGGTCTTACTTTGGTCAATGGCTCCATTTTAGTCACTAGGATGTTTAGATAACCAAAGGATGATGTAATGAGCCTATTTTGGTCCTAATTGGTCCTAATTGAGTGTATTGAGCTTCATTTGGTCTTACTTTGGACAATGGCTCCATTTTAGTCACTAGGATGTTGTAGATAACCAAAGGATGATGTAATGAGCCTATTTTGGTCCTAATTGAGTGTATTGAGCTTCATTTGGTCTTACTTTGGTCAATGGCTCCATTTTAGTCACTAGGATGTTGTAGATAACCAAAGATGATGTAATGAGCCTATTTTGGTCCTAATTGAGTGTATTGAGCTTCATTTGGTCTTACTTTGGTCAATGGCTCATTTTAGTCACTAGGATGTTGTAGATAACCAAAGGATGATGTAATGAGCCTATTTTGGTCCTAATTGAGTGTATTGAGCTTCATTTGGTCTTACTTTGGTCAATGGCTCCATTTTAGTCACTAGGATGTTTAGATAACCAAAGGATGATGTAATGAGCCTATTTTGGTCCTAATTGAGTGTATTGAGCTTCATTTGGTCTTACTTTGGACAATGGCTCCATTTTAGTCACTAGGATGTTGTAGATAACCAAAGGATGATGTAATGAGCCTATTTTGGTCCTAATTGAGTGTATTGAGCTTCATTTGGTCTTACTTTGGTCAATGGCTCCATTTTAGTCACTAGGATGTTGTAGATAACCAAAGATGATGTAATGAGCCTATTTTGGTCCTAATTGAGTGTATTGAGCTTCATTTGGTCTTACTTTGGTCAATGGCTCCATTTTAGTCACTAGGATGTTGTAGATAACCAAAGGATGATGTAATGAGCCTATTTTGGTCCTAATTGAGTGTATTGAGCTTCATTGGTCTTACTTTGTCAATGGCTCCATTTTAGTCACTAGGATGTTGTAGATAACCAAAGGATGATGTAATTAGCCTATTTTGGTCCTAATTGAGTGTATTGAGCTTCATTTGGTCTACTTTGGTCAATGGCTCCATTTTAGTCACTAGGATGTTTAGATAACCAAAGGATGATGTAATGAGCCTATTTTGGTCCTAATTGAGTGTATTGAGCTTCATTTGGTCTTACTTTGGACAATGGCTCCATTTTAGTCACTAGGATGTTGTAGATAACCAAGGATGATGTAATGAGCCTATTTTGGTCCTAATTGAGTGTATTGAGCTTCATTTGGTCTTACTTTGGTCAATGGCTCCATTTTAGTCACTAGGATGTTGTAGATAACCAAAGGATGATGTAATGAGCCCCTCTCATTTGGTCTACTTTGGTCAATGGCTCACTAGGATGTTGTAGATTGATGCAATTGAGTGTATTGAGCTTCATTTGGTCTTACTTTGGTCAATGGCTCCATTTTAGTCACTAGGATGTTTAGATAACCAAAGGATGATGTAATGAGCCTATTTTGGTCCTAATTGAGTGTATTGAGCTTCATTTGGTCTTACTTTGGACAATGGCTCCATTTTAGTCACTAGGATGTTGTAGATAACCAAGGATGATGTAATGAGCCTATTTGGTCCTAATTGAGTGTATTGAGCTTCATTTGGTCTACTTTGGTCAATGGCTCCATTTTAGTCACTAGGATGTTGTAGATAACCAAAGATGATGTAATGAGCCTATTTTGGTCCTAATTGAGTGTATTGAGCTTCATTTGGTCTTACTTTGGTCAATGGCTCCATTTTAGTCACTAGGATGTTGTAGATAACCAAAGGATGATGTAATGAGCCTATTTTGTCCTAATTGAGTGTATTGAGCTTCATTTGGTCTTACTTTGTCAATGGCTCATTTTAGTCACTAGGATGTTGTAGATAACCAAAGGATGATGTAATGAGCCTATTTTGGTCCTAATTGAGTGTATTGAGCTTCATTTGGTCTTACTTTGGTCAATGGCTCCATTTTAGTCACTAGGATGTTGTAGATAACCAAAGGATGATGTAATGAGCCTATTTTGGTCCTAATTGAGTGTATTGAGCTTCATTTGGTCTTACTTTGGACAATGGCTCCATTTTAGTCACTAGGATGTTGTAGATAACCAAAGGATGATGTAATGAGCCTATTTTGGTCCTAATTGAGTGTATTGAGCTTCATTTGGTCTTACTTTGGTCAATGGCTCCATTTTAGTCACTAGGAAGGTTTAGATAACCAAAGGATGATGTAATGAGCCTATTTTGGTCCTAATTGAGAGTGTATTGAGCTTCATTTGGTCTTACTTTGGTCAATGGCTCCATTTTAGTCACTAGGATGTTGTAGATAACCAAAGGATGATGTAATGAGCCTATTTTGGTCCTAATTGAGTGTATTGAGCTTCATTTGGTCTTACTTTGGTCAATGGCTCCATTTTAGTCACTAGGATGTTGTAGATAAAAAGATGATGTAATGAGCCTATTTTGGTCCTAATTTAGTGTATTGAGCTTCATTTGGTCTTACTTTGGTCAATGGCTCCATTTTAGTCACTAGGAAGGTTTAGATAACCAAAGGATGATGTAATGAGCCTATTTTGGTCCTAATTTGGTCCTAATTGAGTGTATTGAGCTTCATTTGGTCTTACTTTGGACAATGGCTCCATTTTAGTCACTAGGATGTTGTAGATAACCAAAGGATGATGTAATGAGCCTATTTTGGTCCTAATTGAGTGTATTGAGCTTCATTTGGTCTTACTTTGGTCAATGGCTCCATTTTAGTCACTAGGATGTTGTAGATAACGAAAAGATGATGTAATGAGCCTATTTTGGTCCTAATTTAGTGTATTGAGCTTCATTTGGTCTTACTTTGGTCAATGGCTCCATTTTAGTCACTAGGAAGGTTTAGATAACCAAAGGATGATGTAATGAGCCTATTTTGGTCCTAATTGAGTGTATTGAGC
>RYYW01000041.1:303409-321825 GCA_013621005.1 Aeschynomene evenia | reverse complement strand
AGATTGACCAAAGTAAGACCTAATAAAGCTCAATACACTCAATTAAAAAAATAGGCTCATTACATCATCCTTTGGTTATATAAACCATCCTAGTGACTAAAATGGAGCATTGACCAAAGTAAGACCAAATGAAGCTCAATACACTCAATTAGGACCAAAATAGGCTCATTACATCATCCTTTGGTTTATAAACCATCCTAGTGACTAAAATGGAGCCATTGACCAAAGTAAGACCAAATGAAGCTCAATACACTCAATTAGGACCAAAATAGGCTCATTAGGTCATCCTTTGGTTATCTAAACCTTCCTACTGAGTAAAATGGAAGGATTGACCAAAGTAAGACCTAATGAAGCTCAATACACTCAATTAGAACCAACATAGGCTCATTACATCATCCTTTGGTTATCTAAATATCCTAGTGACTAAAATGGAGCCATTGACCAAAGTAAGACCAAATGAAGCTCAATACACTCAATTAGGACCAAAATAGGCTCATTAGGTCATCCTTGGTTATCTAAACCTTCCTAGTGAGTAAATGGAAGGATTGACCAAAGTAAGACCTAATAAGCTCAATACACTCAATTAGAACCAAATAGGCTCATTATCATCCTTTGGTTATAAAAACCATCTTAGTGACTAAAATGGAGCCATTGACCAAAGTAAGAAAATGAAGCTCAATACACTCAATTAGGACTAAAATAGGCTCATCACATCATCCTTTGGTTATCTACACATTCTAGTGACTAAAATGGAGACATTGACCAAAGTAAGACAAAATGAAGCTCAATACACTCAATTAGGACCAAAACTCATCACATCATCCTTTGGTTATCTACATTATCCTAGTGACTAAAATGGAGCCATTGACCAAAGTAAGACCAAATGAATCTCAATACACTCAATTAGGACCAAAATAGGCTAATTAGGTCATCCTTTGGTTATCTAAACCTTCCTAGTGACTAAAATGGAAGAATTGACCAAAGTAAGACCTAATGAAGCTCAATACACTCAATTAGAACCAAATATAGGCTCATTACATCATCCATTGGTTATCTAAACCTTCCTAGTGACTAAAATGAAGATTGACCAAAGTAAGACCTAATAAAGCTCAATACACTCAATTAAAACAAAATAGGCTCATTACATCATCCTTTGGTTATATAAACCATCCTAGTGACTAAAATTGAGCATTGACCAAAGTCAGACCAAATGAAGCTCAATACACTCAATTAGGACCAAATAGGCTCATTACATCATCCTTTGTTATCTACAATATCCTAGAGACTAAAATGGAGCCATTGACCAAAGTAAGACCAAATGAAGCTCAATACACTCAATTAGGACCAAAATAGGCTAATTAGGTCATCCTTTGGTTATCTAAACCTTCTAGTGACTAAAATGGAAGAATTAACCAAAGTAAGACCTAATGAAGCTCAATACACTCAATTAGGACCAAATATAGGCTTATTACATCATCCATTGGTTAAACCTTCCTAGTGACTAAATTGAAGAATTGACCAAAGTAAGACCTAATAAGCTCAATACACTCAATTCTAAAATAGGCTCATTACATCATCCTTTGGTTATATAAACCATCCTAGTGACTAAAATGGAGCCATTGACCAAAGTAAGACCAAATAAGCTCAATACACTCAATTAGGACCAAAATAGGCTCATTAGGTCATCCTTTGGTTATCTAAACCTTCCTACTGAGTAAAATGGAAGGATTGACCAAACTAAGACCTAATGAAGCTCAATACACTCAATTAGAACCAACATAGGCTCATTACATCATCCTTTGGTTATCTACAATATCCTAGTGACTAAAATGGAGCCATTGACCAAAGTAAGACCAAATGAAGCTCAATACACTCAATTAGGACCAAAATAGGCTCATTAGGTCATCCTTGGTTATCTAAACCTTCCTAGTGAGTAAAATGGAAGGATTGACCAAAGTAAGACCTAATGAAGCTCAATACACTCAATTAGAACCAACATAGGCTCATTACATCATCCTTTGGTTATAAACCATCCTAGTGACTAAAATTGAGCATTGACCAAAGTCAGACCAAATGAAGCTCAATACACTCAATTAGGACCAAAATAGGCTCATTACATCATCCTTTTGTTATCTACAATATCCTAGAGACTAATATGGAGCCATTGACCAAAGTAAGACCAAATGAAGCTCAATACACTCAATTAGGACCAAAATAGGCTAATTAGGTCATCCTTTGGTTATCTAAACCTTCTAGTGACTAAAATGGAAAATTAACCAAAGTAAGACCTAATGAAGCTCAATACACTCAATTAGAACCAAATATAGGCTCATTACATCATCCATTGGTTATCTAAACCTTCCTAGTGACTAAAATTGAAGAATTGACCAAAGTAAGACCTAATAAGCTCAATACACTCAATTAAACTAAAATAGGCTCATTACATCATCCTTTGGTTATATAAACCATCCTAGTGACTAAAATGGAGCCATTGACCAAAGTAAGACCAAATAAGCTCAATACACTCAATTAGGACCAAAAAGGCTCATTAGTCATCCTTTGGTTATCTAAACCTTCCTACTGAGTAAAATGGAAGGATTGACCAAAGTAAGACCTAATGAAGCTCAATACACTCAATTAGAACCAACATAGGCTCATTACATCATCCTTTGGTTATCTACTATATCCTAGTGACTAAAATGGAGCCATTGACCAAAGTAAGACCAATGAAGCTCAATACACTCAATTAGGACCAAAATAGGCTCATTAGGTCATCCTTCGGTTATTTAAACCTTCCTAGTGAGTAAAATGGAAGGATTGACCAAAGTAAGACCTAATGAAGCTCAATACACTCAATTAGAACCAACATAGGCTCATTACATCATCCTTTGGTTATAAAAACCATCTAGTGACTAAAATGGAGCCATTGACCAAAGTAAGACCAAATGAAGCTCAATACACTCAATTAGGACTAAAATAGGCTCATCACATCATCCTTTGGTTATCTACAACATTCTAGTGACTAAAATGGAGACATTGACCAAAGTAAGACAAATGAAGCTCAATACACTCATTAGGACCAAAATAGCTCATCACATCATCCTTTGGTTATCTACATTATCCTAGTGACTAAAATGGAGCCATTGACCAAAGTAAGACCAAATGAAGCTCAATACACTCAATTAGGACCAAAATAGGCTAATTAGGTCATCCTTTGGTTATCTAAACCTTCCTAGTGACTAAAATGGAAGAATTGACCAAAGTAAGACCTAATGAAGCTCAATACACTCAATTAGAACCAAATATAGGCTCATTACATCATCCATTGGTTATCTAAACCTTCCTAGTGACTAAAATTGAAGATTGACCAAAGTAAGACCTAATAAAGCTCAATACACTCAATTAAAACTAAAATAGGCTCATTACATCATCCTTTGGTTATATAAACCATCCTAGTGACTAAAATTGAGCATTGACAAAGTCAGACCAAATGAAGCTCAATACACTCAATTAGGACCAAAATAGGCTCATTACATCATCCTTTTGTTATCTACTCCTAGTGACTAAATGGAGCCATTGACCAAAGTAAGACCAATGAAGCTCAATACACTCAATTAGGACCAAAATAGGCTAATTAGGTCATCCTTTGGTTATCTAAACCTTCTAGTGACTAAAATGGAAGAATTGACCAAGTAAGACCTAATGAAGCTCAATACACTCAATTAGGACCAAATATAGGCTCATTACATCATCCATTGGTTATCTAAACCTTCCTAGTGACTAAAATTGAGAATTGACCAAAGTAAGACCTAATGAAGCTCAATACACTCAATTAAAACTAAAATAGGCTCATTACATCATCCTTTGGTTATATAAACCATCCTAGTGACTAAAATGGAGCCATTGACCAAAGTAAGACCAAATAAAGCTCAATACACTCAATTAGGACCAAAATAGGCTCATTAGGTCATCCTTTGGTTATCTAAACCTTCCTTGAGTAAAATGGAAGGATTGACCAAAGACCTAATGAAGCTCAATACACTCAATTAGAACCAAATAGGCTCATTACATCATCCATTGGTTATCTAAACCTTCCTAGTGACTAAAATTGAAGATTGACCAAAGTAAGACCTAATAAAGCTCAATACACTCAATTAAAACAAAATAGGCTCATTACATCATCCTTTGGTTATCTAAACCATCCTAGTGACTAAAATGGAGCATTGACCAAAGTAAGACCAAATGAAGCTCAATACACTCAATTAGGACCAAAATAGGCTCATTACATCATCCTTTGGTTATCTACAATATCCTAGTGACTAAATGGAGCCATTGACCAAAGTAAGACCAAATGAAGCTCAATACACTCAATTAGGACCAAAATAGGCTAATTAGGTCATCCTTTGGTTATCTAAACCTTCCTAGTGACTAAAATGGAAGAATTGACCAAAGTAAGACCTAATGAAGCTCAATACACTCAATTAGAACCAAAATAGGCTCATTACATCATCCATTGGTTATCTAAACCTTCCTAGTGACTAAAATTGAAGAATTGACCAAAGTAAGACCTAATAAAGCTCAATACACTCAATTAAACAAAATAGGCTCATTACATCATCCTTTGGTTATATAAACCATCCTAGTGACTAAAATGGAGCCATTGACCAAAGTAAGACCAATGAAGCTCAATACACTCAATTAGGACCAAAATAGGCTCATTAGGTCATCCTTTGGTTATCTAAACCTTCCTACTGAGTAAAATGGAAGGATTGACCAAAGTAAGACCTAATGAAGCTCAATACACTCAATTAGAACCAACATAGGCTCATTACATCATCCTTTGGTTATCTACATCCTAGTGACTAAAATGGAGCCATTGACCAAAGTAAGACCAAATGAAGCTCAATACACTCAATTAGGACCAAAATAGGCTCATTAGGTCATCCTTGGTTATCTAAACCTTCCTAGTGAGTAAAATGGAAGGATTGACCAAAGTAAGACCTAATGAAGCTCAATACACTCAATTAGAACCAAATAGGCTCATTACATCATCCTTTGGTTATAAAACCATCTAGTGACTAAAATGGAGCCATTGACCAAAGTAAGACCAAATGAAGCTCAATACACTCAATTAGGACTAAAATAGGCTCATACATCATCCTTTGGTTATCTACAACACCTAGTGACTAAAATGGAGACATTGACCAAAGTAAGACAAAATGAAGCTCAATACACTCAATTAGGACCAAAATAGCTCATACATCATCCTTTGGTTATCTACAATCCTAGTGACTAAAATGGAGCCATTGACCAAAGTAAGACCAAATGAAGCTCAATACACTCAATTAGGACCAAAATAGGCTAATTAGGTCATCCTTTGGTTATCTAAACCTTCCTAGTGACTAAAATGGAAGAATTGACCAAAGTAAGACCTAATGAAGCTCAATACACTCAATTAGAACCAAATATAGGCTCATTACATCATCCATTGGTTATCTAAACCTTCCTAGTGACTAAAATTGAAGATTGACCAAAGTAAGACCTAATAAAGCTCAATACACTCAATTAAAACTAAATAGGCTCATTACATCATCCTTTGGTTATATAAACCATCCTAGTGACTAAAATTGGAGCATTGACAAAAGTAAGACCAAATGAAGCTCAATACACTCAATTAGGACCAAAATAGGCTCATTACATCATCCTTTTGTTATCTACAATATCCTAGAGACTAAATGGAGCCATTGACCAAAGTAAGACCAAATGAAGCTCAATACACTCAATTAGGACCAAAATAGGCTAATTAGGTCATCCTTTGGTTATCTAAACCTTCTTAGTGACTAAATGGAAGAATTAACAATGTAGACCTAATGAGCTCAATCACTCAATTAGACCAATATAGGCTCATTACATCATCCATTTGGTTATCTAAACTTCTAGTGACTAAATTGAAGAATTGACCAAAGTAGACCTAATAAAGCTCAATACACTCAATTAAACTAAAATAGGCTCATTCATCATCCTTTGGTTATATAACCATCTAGTGACTAAAATGGAGCCATTGACCAAGTAAGACCAATAAAGCTCAATACACTCAATTAGGACCAAAATAGGCTCATTAGGTCATCCTTTGGTTATCTAAACCTTCTACTGAGTAAAATGGAAGGATTGACCAAGTTAGACCTAATGAAGCTCAATACACTCAATTAGAACCAAATATAGGCTCATTACATCATCCATTGGTTATCTAAACCTTCCTGTGACTAAAATGAAGATTTGACCAAAGTAAGACCTAATAAGCTCAATACCTCAATTAAAACTAAAATAGGCTCATTACATCATCCTTTGGTTATATAAACCTCTAGTGACTAAAATTGGCTATTGACCAAAGTCAGACAATGAAGCTCAATACACTCATTAGGACCAAAATAGGCTCATTACATCATCCTTTTGTTATCTACAATATCCTAGAGACTAATATGGAGCCATTGACCAAGTAAGACCAAATGAAGCTCAATACACTCAATTAGGAACCAATAGGCCTAATTAGGTCATCTTTGGTTATCTAAACCTTCTTAGTGACTAAAATGGAAGAATTAACCAAAGTAGACCTAATGAGCTCAATACATCATTGAACCAAATATAGGTCATTACATCATCCATTGGTTATCTAAACCTTCCTAGTGACTAAATTGAAGAATTGACCAAGTAAGACCTAATAAAGCTCAATACACTCAATTAAACTAAATAGGTCATTACATCATCCTTTGGTTATATAAACCTCCTAGTGACTAAATGGAGCCATTGACCAAAGTAAGACCAAATAAGCTCAATACACTCAATTAGGACCAATAGGCTCATTAGTCATCCTTTGGTTATCTAACCTTCCTACTGAGTAAAATGGAAGGATTGACCAAGTAAGACCTAATGAAGCTCAATACACTCAATTAGAACCAACATAGGCTCATTACTCATCCTTTGGTTATCTACTATATCTAGTGACTAAATGGAGCCATTGACCAAGTAGACCAATGAAGCTCAATACACTCATTAGGACCAAAATAGGCTCTTAGGTCATCTTCGGTTATCTAAACCTTCCTAGTGAGTAAAATGGAGGATTGACCAAAGTAAGACCTAATGAAGCTCAATACACTCATTAGAACCAACATAGGCTATTACATCATCCTTTGGTTATAAAACCTCTTAGTGACTAAAATGGAGCCATTGACCAAAGTAAGACCAAATGAAGCTCAATACACTCAATTAGGACTAAATAGGCTCTCACATCATCCTTTGGTTATCTACAACATTCTAGTGACTAAAATGGAGACATTGACCAAAGTAAGACAAAATGAGCTCATACACTCAATTAGGACCAATAGTCTCATCACATCATCCTTTGGTTATCTACATTATCCTAGTGACTAAATGGAGCCATTGACCAAAGTAAGACCAATGATCTCAATACACTCAATTAGGACCAAAATAGGCTAATTAGGCCATCCTTTGGTTATCTAAACCTTCCTAGTGACTAAAATGGAAGAATTGACCAAAGTAAGACCTAATGAAGCTCATACACTCAATTAGAACCAAATATAGGCTCATTACATCATCCATTGGTTATCTAACCTTCCTAGTGACTAAAATTGAAGATTTGACCAAAGTACCTATAAAGCTCAATACACTCAATTAAACTAAATAGGTCATTACATCATCCTTTGGTTATATAACCATCCTAGTGACTAAATTGAGCTATTGACAAAGTCAGACCAAATGAGCTCAATACACTCAATTAGACCAAAATGGCTCATTACATCATCCTTTTGTTATCTACAATATCTAGAGACTAATATGGAGCCATTGACCAAGTAGACCAATGAAGCTCAATACACTCAATTAGGACCAAATAGGCTAATTAGGTCATCCTTTGGTTATCTAAACCTTCTTAGTGACTAAAATGGAAGAATTAACCAATGTAAGACCTAATGAAGCTCAATACACTCAATTAGGACCAAATATAGGCTCATTACATCATCCATTGGTTATCTAAACCTTCTAGTGACTAAAATTGAAGAATTGACCAAAGTAAGACCTAATAAAGCTCATACACTCAATTAAACTAAATAGGCTCATTACATCATCTTTGGTTATATAAACCATCTAGTGACTAAAATGGAGCCATTGACCAAGTAAGACCAAATAAGCTCAATACACTCAATTAGGACCAAAATAGGCTCATTAGGTCATCCTTTGGTTATCTAAACCTTCCTACTGAGTAAAATGGAAGGATTGACCAAAGTTAGACCTAATGAAGCTCAATACACTCAATTAGAACCAACATAGGCTCATTACATCATCCTTTGGTTATCTACAATATCCTAGTGACTAAATGGAGCCATTGACCAAAGTAAGACCAAATGAAGCTCAATACACTCAATTAGAACCAAATATAGGCTCATACATCATCCATTGGTTATCTAAACCTTCCTAGTGACTAAAATTGAAGAATTGACCAAAGTAAGACCTAATAAAGCTCAATACACTCAATTAAAACTAAATAGGCTCATTACATTCATCCTTTGGTTATATAAACCATCCTAGTGACTAAAATGGAGCCATTGACCAAAGTAAGACCAAATGAAGCTCAATACACTCAATTAGGACCAAAATAGGCTCATTAGGTCATCCTTCGGTTATCTAAACCTTCCTAGTGAGTAAAATGGAAGGATTGACCAAAGTAAGACCTAATGAAGCTCAATACACTCAATTAGAACAACATAGGCTCATTACATCATCCTTTGGTTATAAAAACCATTTAGTGACTAAATGGAGCCATTGACCAAAGTAAGACCAAATGAAGCTCAATACACTCAATTAGGACTAAAATAGCTCATCACATCATCCTTTGGTTATCTACAACTTCTAGTGACTAAAATGGAGACATTGACCAAAGTAAGACAAAATGAAGCTCAATACACTCAATTAGGACCAAAATAGTCTCATCACATCATCCTTTGGTTATCTACATTATCCTAGTGACTAAAATGGAGCCATTGACCAAAGTAAGACAAATGAATCTCAATACACTCAATTAGGACCAAAATAGGCTAATTAGGCCATCCTTTGGTTATCTAAACCTTCCTAGTGACTAAAATGGAAGAATTGACCCAAAGTAGACCTAATGAAGCTCAATACACTCAATTAGAACCAATATAGGCTCATTACATCATCCATTGGTTATCTAAACCTTCTAGTGACTAAATTGAAGATTTGACCAAAGTAGACCTAATAAAGCTCAATACACTCAATTAAAACTAAATAGGCTATTACTCATCCTTTGGTTATATAAACCATCCTAGTGACTAAAATTGAGCTATTGACCAAAGTCAGACCAAATGAAGCTCAATACACTCAATTAGGACCAAAATAGGCTCATTACATCATCCTTTTGTTATCTACAATATCCTAGAGACTAATATGGAGCCATTGACCAAAGTAGACCAAATGAAGCTCAATACACTCAATTAGGACCAAAATAGGCTAATTAGGTCATCCTTTGGTTATCTAAACCTTCTTAGTGACTAAATGAAGGAATTAACCAAAGTAAGACCTAATGAAGCTCAATACACTCAATTAGAACCAAATATAGGCTCATACATCATCCATTGGTTATCTAAACCTTCCTAGTGACTAAAATTGAAGAATTGACCAAGTAAGACCTAATAAAGCTCAATACACTCAATTAAACTAAAATAGGCTCATTACATCATCCTTTGGTTATATAAACCATCCTAGTGACTAAAATGAGCCATTGACCAAAGTAAGACCAAATAAAGCTCAATACACTCAATTAGGACCAAAATAGGCTCATTAGGTCATCCTTGGTTATCTAACCTTCCTACTGAGTAAAATGAAGGATTGACCAAAGTAAGACCTAATGAAGCTCAATACACTCAATTAGAACCAACATAGGCTCATACATCATCCTTTGGTTATCTACAATATCCTAGTGACTAAAATGGAGCCATTGACCAAAGTAAGACCAAATGAAGCTCAATACACTCAATTAGGACCAAAATAGGCTCATTAGGTCATCCTTCGGTTATCTAAACCTTCTAGTGAGTAAAATGGAAGGATTGACCAAAGTAAGACCTAATGAAGCTCAATACACTCAATTAGAACCAACATAGGCTCATTACATCATCCTTTGGTTATAAAAAACCATCTTAGTGACTAAATGGAGCCATTGACCCAAAGTAAGACCAAATGAAGCCTCAATACACTCAATTAGGACTAAAATAGGCTCATCACATCATCCTTTGGTTATCTACAACATTCTAGTGACTAAAATGGAGACATTGACCAAAGTAAGACAAAATGAAGCTCAATACACTCAATTAGACCAAATAGTCTCATCACATCATCCTTTGGTTATCTACATTATCCTAGTGACTAAAATGAGCCATTGACCAAAGTAAGACCAAATGAATCTCAATACACTCAATTAGGACCAAATAGGCTAATTAGGCCATCCTTTGGTTATCTAAACCTCCTAGTGACTAAAATGGAAGAATGACCAAAGTAAGACCTAATGAAGCTCAATACACTCAATTAGAACCAAATATAGGCTCATTACATCATCCATTGGTTATCTAAACCTTCCTAGTGACTAAAATGAAGATTTGACCAAAGTAAGACCTAATAAAGCTCAATACACTCAATTAAACTAAAATAGGCTCATTACATCATCCTTTGTTATATAAACCATCCTAGTGACTAAAATTGAGCTATTGACAAAAGTCAGACCAAATGAAGCTCAATACACTCAATTAGGACCAAAAATAGGCTCATTACATCATCCTTTTGTTATCTACAATATCCTAGAGACTAATATGGAGCCATTGACCAAAGTAAGACCAAATGAAGCTCAATACACTCAATTAGGACCAAAATAGGCTAATTAGGTCATTCCTTTGGTTATCTAAACCTTCTTAGTGACTAAAATGGAAGAATTAACCAAAGTAAGACCTAATGAAGCTCAATACACTCAATTAGGACCAAATATAGGCTATTACATCATCCATTGGTTATCTAAACCTTCCTAGTGACTAAAATTGAAGATTGACCAAAGTAAGACCTAATAAAGCTCAATACACTCAATTAAAACTAAAATAGGCTCATTACATCATCCTTTGGTTATATAAACCATCCTAGTGACTAAAATGGAGCCATTGACCAAAGTAAGACCAAATAAAGCTCAATACATCAATTAGACCAAAATAGGCTCATTAGGTCATCCTTTGGTTATCTAAACCTTCCTACTGAGTAAAATGGAAGGATTGACCAAACTAAGACCTAATGAAGCTCAATACACTCAATTAGAACCAACATAGGCTCATTACATCATCCTTTGGTTATCTACAATATCCTAGTGACTAAAATGGAGCATTGACCAAGTAAGACCAAATGAAGCTCAATACACTCAATTAGGACCAAAATAGGCTCATTAGGTCATCCTTGGTTATCTAAACCTTCCTAGTGAGTAAAATGGAAGGATTGACCAAAGTAAGACCTAATGAAGCTCAATACACTCAATTAGAACCAACATAGGCTCATTACATCATCCTTTGGTTATAAAAACCATCTAGTGACTAAAATGGAGCCATTGACCAAAGTAAGACCAAATGAAGCTCAATACACTCAATTAGGACTAAAATAGGCTCATCACATCATCCTTTGGTTATCTACAACATTCTAGTGACTAAAATGGAGACATTGACCAAAGTAAGACAAATGAAGCTCAATACACTCAATTAGGACCAAAATAGCTCATCACATCATCCTTTGGTTATCTACATTATCCTAGTGACTAAAATGGAGCCATTGACCAAAGTAAGACCAAATGAAGCTCAATACACTCAATTAGGACCAAAATAGGCTCATTAGGTCATCCTTTGGTTATCTAAACCTTCCTAGTGACTAATGGAAGAATTGACCAAAGTAAGACCTAATGAAGCTCAATACACTCAATTCAAAAATAGGCTCATTACATTATCCATTGGTTATCTAAACCTTCCTAGTGACTAAAATGAAGAATTGACCAAAGTAAGACCTAATAAAGCTCCATACACTCAATTAAAACTAAAATAGGCTCATTACATCATCCTTTGGTTATATAACCATCCTAGTGACTAAAATGGAGCCATTGACCAAAGTAAGAAAATGAAGCTCAATACACTCAATTAGGACCAAAATAGGCTCATTACATCATCCTTTGTTATCTACAATATCCTAGAGACTAAAATGGAGCCATTGACCAAAGTAAGACCAAATGAAGCTCAATACACTCAATTAGGACCAAAATAGGCTCATTAGGTCATCCTTTGGTTATCTAAACCTTCCTAGTGAGTAAAATGGAAGGATTGACCAAAGTAAGACCTAATGAAGCTCAATACACTCAATTAGACAAAAATAGGCTCATTACATCCATTGGTTATCTAAACCTTCCTAGTGACTAAAATGAATTGACCAAAGTAAGACCTAATAAAGCTCAATACACTCAATTAAAACAAAATAGGCTCATTACATCATCCTTTGGTTATATAAACCATCCTAGTGACTAAAATGGAGCCATTGACCAAAGTAAGACCAAATGAAGCTCAATACACTCAATTAGGACCAAAATAGGCTCATTACATCATCCTTTGGTTATCTACAACATCCTAGTGACTAAAATGGAGCCATTGACCAAAGTAAGACCAAATGAAGCTCAATACACTCAATTAGGACCAAAATAGGCTCATTAGGTCATCCTTTGGTTATCTAAACCTTCCTAGTGACTAAAATTGAAGAATTGACCAAAGTAAGACCTAATAAAGCTCAATACACTCAATTAAAACAAAATAGGCTCATTACATCATCCTTTGGTTATATAAACCATTCTAGTGACTAAAATGGAGCCATTGACAAAGTAAGACCAAATGAAGCTCAATACACTCAATTAGGACCAAAATAGGCTCATTAGGTCATCCTTTGGTATCTAAACCTTCCTAGTGGCTAAAATTGAAGAATTGACCAAAGTAAGAACTAATGAAGCTCAATACACTCAATTAGAACCAAAATAGGCTCAATACATCATCCTTTGGTTATATAAACCATCCTAGTGACAAAATGGAGCCATTGGTAAGAAGCTCAATACACCAATTAGGACCAAAATAGGCTCATTACATCATCCTTTGGTTATCTAAAATCCTAGTGACTAAAATGGAGTCATTGACCAAAGTAAGACCAAATGAAGCTCAATACACTCAATTAGGACCAAAATAGGCTAATTAGGTCATCCTTTGTTATCTAAACCTTCCTAGTGACTAAAATGGAGAATTGACCAAACTAAGACCTAATGAAGCTCAATACACTCAATTAGAACCAAAATAGGCTCATTAGGTCATCCTTTGTTATCTAAACCTTCCTAGTGAGTAAAATGGAAGGATTGACCAAAGTAAGACCTAATGAAGCTCAATACACTCAATTAGAACCAACATAGGCTCATTACATCATCCTTTGGTTATAAAACCATCTTAGTGACTAAAATGGAGCCATTGACCAAAGTAAGACCAAATGAAGCTCAATACACTCAATTAGGACTAAAATAGGCTCATCACATCATCCTTTGGTTATCTACAACATCCTAGTGACTAAAATGGACATTGACCAAAGTAAGACCAAATGAAGCTCAATACACTTAATTAGGACCAAATAGCTCATTACATCATCCTTTGGTTATCTACAACACTAGACTAAAATGGACATTGACCAAAGTAAGACCAAATGAAGCTCAATACACTCAATTAGGACCAAAATAGCTCATACATCATCCTTTGGTTATCTACCTAGTGACTAAAATGGAGCCATTGACCAAAGTAAGACCAAATGAAGCTCAATACACTCAATTAGGACCAAAATAGGCTCATTAGGTCATCCTTTGGTTATCTAAACCTTCCTAGTGAGTAAAATGAAGGATTGACCAAAGTAAGACCTAATGAAGCTCAATACACTCAATTAGAACCAAATAGGCTCATTACATCATCCTTTGGTTATAAAAACCATCTAGTGACTAAAATGGAGCCATTGACCAAAGTAAGACCAAATGAAGCTCAATACACTCAATTAGGACTAAAATAGGCTCATACATCATCCTTTGGTTATCTACAACATTCTAGTGACTAAAATGGAGACATTGACCAAAGTAAGACAAATGAAGCTCAATACACTCAATTAGGACCAAAATAGCTCATCACATCATCCTTTGGTTATCTACATCCTAGTGACTAAAATGGAGCCATTGACCAAAGTAAGACCAAATGAAGCTCATACACTTAATTAGGACCAAAATACGCACAAGTGACTAAATGGAGTCATTGACCCAAATGAAGCTCAATACACTCAATTAGGACCAAAATAGGCTAATTAGGTCATCCTTTTGTTATCTAAACCTTCCTAGTGACTAAAATGGAAGAATTGACCAAAGTAAGACCTAATGAAGCTCAATACACTCAATTAGAACCAAAATAGGCTCATTACATCATCCTTTGGTTATCTAAACCTTCCTAGTGACTAAAATTAAGAATTGACCAAAGTAAGACCTAATAAAGCTCAATACACTCAAAATAGGACAAAATAGGCTCATTACATCATCCTTTGGTTATCTACATCCTAGTGACTAAAATGGAGCCATTGACCAAAGTAAGACCAAATGAAGCTCAATACACTCAATTAGAACCAAATAGCTCATTACATCATCCTTTGGTTATATTAACCATCCTAGTGACTAAAATGGAGCCATTGACCAAAGTAAGACCAAATAAGCTCAATACACTCAATTAGGACCAAAATAGGCTCATCACATCATCCTTTGGTTATCTAAATATCCTAGAATGGAGCCATTGACCAAAGTAAGACCAAATGAAGCTCAATACACTCAATTAGGACCAAAATAGGCTCATTAGGTCATCTTTGGTTATCTAAACCTTCCTAGTGAGTAAAATGGAAGGATTGACCAAAGTAAGACCTAATGAAGCTCAATACACTCAATTAGAACCAAATAGGCTCATTACATCATCCTTTGGTTATAAAAACCATCTAGTGACTAAAATGGAGTCATTGACAAAGTAAGACCAAATGAAGCTCAATACACTCAATTAGGACTAAAATAGGCTCATCACATCATCCTTTGGTTATCTACAACCTAGTGACTAAAATGAAGACATTGACCAAAGTAAGACCAAATGAAGCTCAAAACACTCAATTAGGACCAAAAATAGCTCATACATCATCCTTTGGTTATCTACAACATCCTAGTGACTAAATGGAGCCATTGACCAAAGTAAGACCAAATGAAGCTCAATACACTCAATTAGGACCAAAATAGGCTCATTAGGTCATCCTTTGGTTATCTAAACCTTCCTAGTGAGTAAAATGAAGGATTGACCAAAGTAAGACCTAATGAAGCTCAATACACTCAATTAGAACCAACATAGGCTCACATCATCCTTTGGTTATAAAAACCATCTTAGTGACTAAAATGGAGCCATTGACCAAAGTAAGACCAAATGAAGCTCAATACACTCAATTAGGACAAAATAGGCTCATACATCATCCTTTGGTTATCTACAACATTCTAGTGACTAAAATGGAGACATTGACCAAAGTAAGACAAATGAAGCTCAATACACTCAATTAGGACCAAAATAGCTCATCACATCATCCTTTGGTTATCTACAATCCTAGTGACTAAAATGGAGCCATTGACCAAAGTAAGACCAAATGAAGCTCAATACACTTAATTAGGACCAAAATACGCTCATACATCATCCTTTGGATATTAAACATCCTAGTGACTAAAATGGAGCCATTGACCAAAGTAAGACCAAATGAAGCTCAATACACTCAATTAGGACCAAAATAGGCTAATTAGGTCATCCTTTTGTTATCTAAACCTTCCTAGTGACTAAAATGGAAGAATTGACCAAAGTAAGACCTAATGAAGCTCAATACACTCAATTAGAACCAAAATAGGCTCATTACATCATCCTTTGGTTATCTAAACCTTCCTAGTGACATTGACCAAAGTAAGACCAATAAAGCTCAATACACTCAAAATAGGACAAAATAGGCTCATTACATCATCCTTTGGTTATCTACAATATCCTAGTGACTAAAATGGAGCCATTGACCAAAGTAAGACCAAATGAAGCTCAATACTCTCAATTAGAACCAACATAGCTCATTACATCATCCTTTGGTTATATTAACCATCCTAGTGACTAAAACGGAGCCATTGACCAAAGTAAGACCAAATAAGCTCAATACACTCAATTAGGACCAAAATAGGCTCATCACATCATCCTTTGGTTATCTAAATATCCTAGTAACTAAAATGGAGCCATTGACCAAAGTAAGACCAAATGAAGCTCAATACACTCAATTAGGACCAAAATAGGCTCATTAGGTCATCCTTTGGTTATCTAAACCTTCCTAGTGAGTAAAATGGAAGGATTGACCAAAGTAAGACCTAATGAAGCTCAATACACTCAATTAGAACCAACATAGGCTCATTACATCATCCTTTGGTTATAAAACCATCTTAGTGACTAAAATGGAGTCATTGACCAAAGTAAGACCAAATGAAGCTCAATACACTCAATTAGACTAAAATAGGCTCATCACATCATCCTTTGGTTATCTACAACATTCTAGTGACTAAAATGAAGACATTGACCAAAGTAAGACCAAATGAAGCTCAATACACTCAATTAGGACCAAAATAGCATCATCCTTTGGTTATCTACAACATCCTAGTGACTAAATGGAGCCATTGACCAAAGTAAGACCAAATGAAGCTCAATACACTCAATTAGGACCAAAATAGGCTCATTACGTCATCCTTTGTTATCTACAATATCCTAGTGACTAAAATGGAGCCATTGACCAAAGTAAGACCAAATGAAGCTCAATACACTCAATTAGGACCAAAATAGGCTCATTACATCATCCTTTGGTTATCTACAATATCCTAGTGACTAAAATGGAGCCATTGACCAAAGTAAGACCAAATGAAGCTCAATACACTCAATTAGGACCAAAATAGGCTAATTAGGTCATCCTTTGGTTATCTAAACCTTCCTAGTGACTAAATGGAAGAATTGACCAAAGTAAGACCTAATGAAGCTCAATACACTCAATTAGAACAAATAGGCTCATTACATCATCCTTTGGTTATCTAAACCTTCCTAGTGACTAAAATGGAAGAATTGACCAAAGTAAGACCTAATAAAGCTCCATACACTCAATTAAAACAAAATAGGCTCATTACATCATCCTTTGGTTATATAAACCATCCTAGTGACTAAAATGGAGCCATTGACCAAAGTAAGAAAAATGAAGCTCAATACACTCAATTAGGACCAAAATAGGCTCATTACATCATCCTTTGGTTATCTACAACATCCTAGTGACTAAAATGGAGCCATTGACCAAAGTAAGACCAAATGAAGCTCAATACACTCAATTAGGACCAAAATAGGCTAATTAGGTCATCCTTTGGTTATCTAAACCTTCCTAGTGACTAAAATTGAAGAATTGACCAAAGTAAGACCTAATAAAGCTCAATACACTCAATTAAAACTAAAATAGGCTCATTACATCATCCTTTGGTTATATAACCATTCTAGTGACTAAAATGGAGCCATTGACCAAAGTAAGACCAAATGAAGCTCAATACACTCAATTAGGACCAAAATAGGCTCATTAGGTCATCCTTTGGTTATCTAAACCTTCCTAGTGACTAAAATTGAAGAATTGACCAAAGTAAGACCTAATAAAGCTCAATACACTCAATTAAAACAAAATAGGCTCATTACATCATCCTTTGGTTATATAAACCATTCTAGTGACTAAAATGGAGCCATTGACAAAGTAAGACCAAATGAAGCTCAATACACTCAATTAGGACCAAAATAGGCTCATTAGGTCATCCTTTGGTTATCTAAACCTTCCTAGTGGCTAAAATTGAAATTGACCAAAGTAGAACTAATGAAGCTCAGTACACTCAATTAGAACCAAAAATAGGCTCATTACATCATCCTTTGGTTTATATAAACCATCCTAGTGAAAAATGGAGCCATTGAACAAAGTAAGATCAAATAAAGCTCAATACACACAATTAGGACCAAAATAGGCTCATTACATCATCCTTTGGATATCTAAAACATCCTAGTGACTAAAATGAAGTCATTGACCAAAGTAAGACCAAATGAAGCTCAATACACTCAATTAGGACCAAAATAGGCTAATTAGGTCATCCTTTTGTTATCTAAACCTTCCTAGTGACTAAAATGGAAGAATTGACCAAACTAAGA